>JAOSBK010075973.1:0-14255 GCA_027568895.1 Erythroxylum shatona
TGCTGCCGAAATTTCGTTAGATAATAAGTTGAAAATGAATAAAAATAAGATTAAGATGTGTGATAATGGATTATGGGTCTTATATGATTGATAAAAAGTTTGTTATGAATTGAGAAATGGATTGAGGACACTTTCCAAGAAAAAGGAAATTGTATTTTTTTTCTTTCTTTCTCATCTTTAAATGGCTCAATGGTAAGAGGCGAGCGTTTAAACGCTACAAAACTGTGAGGTCGCGTGTTCGATTCGCAACCAAAGAGGACAATACTGATTTGTGTTGGATGCCGTGGTATAACCCGCAAACACCTGCCGTGGTATAACCCGCAAACACCTTCGGGTGGGGGGTGGGGTCCAACACACATAATAGATGATAACATGGTTTTCCTCAACTAAGAAAAGAAGTTTAGCTACACATAATGAAATTCAAAATAAAAGAAATAATAAAACACATAGTCTCCATCCCTGGTTTTTATTAGAAATCCGAAAATACTAAAAAAATAAAGCAGAAACGTAAAGCTAGCCTAAGGAAAAATATGCAGAAATTGTCAAATTATTTTAAGATAGAAGCCAACAAGGTCAATCATGTTTTTTTGGTCTTTTATACCTTTTTTGATCACTATTCCCTTCTCTCTTCCATGATTTTCAGCAGATAATATATCCCCTAATTTTAGGTGGTCGATCCCCTTGATAAGATGGTAATATGATCTTTAAAGATTTTGAAAATCTCAATTTTGAATCTTGAAAATAGATCTGTAGATTGATTTCATCCTTACACGTGCCCGGGCTTAGTTACTGAATTTACTGCCAATTTGGAATTTCGGATTTTCTTCGTTTCTTTTGCATCTTTTTGATTCAATTTTATCTTTAAGGTGTTGAAAATCATCTGAGAACAATTATGAGACAATTCCATTAATTTTGAATAATTATTTCAACACATTAAAGAGAATGAAATACAAAATAAACACAAATTGATAACTTAACAAAAATGCACATTTATAAGCCAAATATTGATATTCAACGCTCATTGATATAAATTATCAATATAATTGCACATCATTACAATTCATCATTACAACCAATATAAATGCTCATTAATACCAATTATTCATGTTGTCATGTTATCATGCTGTAATTCTTATTCATAAATGTTAAGTTTTCTTTTGTGTTAAGTCTGCACATTTTCTGTGGGTCTTGATAACGGGTACTATGGATATCCGAAGATATCAAATTGTGAATACCCAAAGGTATTAAACTGTGGATACTCAAAGGTATTGAACTATGGACACCAGTGGTGTCAAATTGTAACAGCTGCACAATAACCTTATAAGCATGCCTATCTATCCATAACTAAGACAATAGACCAGGCACTGTAAAATTTTCTTTTAATCATTTACCAATTTCATGATTAATATATTGACAAATCATATGATATATATTTTAGGACATAAAATCTATATTTGCGTTCATACATGCAATTTATGGCTTACCACCATTAGAAGGGTATCAAAATCACATTATATAATTATACTATACAAGTAATGAATATGCATACAAATCATTTATGTATATGTAAATTTTCTTTGAAATGCATTATGTTCAATCTTATAATCCATTGTTCAATCTCCCAATTCACTTGTGGTAAGTCCTATTTCATTTATTTCTAGGTGTTCAAAAAGTTTTATACACATTAAAAAGGTTTAGATAAGATTCATTAAAAATCAGGAATAAAAACAAACTCAAAATAGTGCAATTTGAGCTAAACCCAAAAGTGGTCTAAAAAAACAAATTATCCGCATAAAAACAAATCACATGAAGAAGTCTAGTTGTTCCTTAATATTCGTATAGAAAACATCAGAACTAGGTTTCATGGTCTTGTAGACATTTGTCCATCTATGTCTCTAGTTTCCAAAACATCAAAGATCAGGCCATTTGAACTTCTAACGCATGACCTATGGACCAAATATCACAAGCTTCTTTGAAATAGGGGCAACATTAGGTTACCATTTTCTATCCCAATTTCCAATGTCATAAAGCCATAATTAAGTCAGAATCTCTTCTAAAGATTTCTAGTTTTATGCTTTATTTTTCATATGCTATTGAAACAACTAAATTTAGAGGTATTTAGGCTGATTTATGATGTAAACAATGTGATTGGTTCAACAAACCCTAGACAAAATTCCACTACACCATAATCGCTTGTCATATTCAACTGATTCCATGCAAGATAACACCAAAGCATCATCTAAGCAACCATTACACATCCAAACGAATCTTTTTACACATTCAAATGTACAAAAATACAGAAATTAACTAATTGGAGTCCCAAACCTTAAAATTGGCAAAGTAGTTCTTCTAATGCTTTTCCTTCCCTTCTTCTTTGGCTTTGCTTGAATCACAAAGTGAAAAATGATGGGATGAAGAAGGTGAAATAGAGAGGAGAAAAATCTAAAGTTAAGCCATCAAAGTGTCATCCATCTTCCCACTCTATATACTTTTTCATGAATTTTCTAGTCTTAGACACATGTTTCAGTCTCATTTTACCGTATGTCACAATCCTAATGGACTATGTTTTACAATCACGTTGGACCATATGTTACAATTCTATTAGACCACGTGTTAAAATTATATTAGACTATGTGTTACAATTCATTTAAGCACATATGTTTTAATCTTATTGGTCTTTGAGTTGACTTTAGAAAAATTGCATATTGGTCCTTCTTCTTCCATTAATTCCTTAGCCTATAATATTATCAAATTTTTTCATTCCCCCTCTTTGTCGAGCACCTTTACCTTTTTTTGTTCAACACCCTTGATGACTCTCCATCCTTCTCTGTCATACCTTCGACTATTCTTCTACTCCTTTTACAAGTTAATCTAAGCTCCTTCCAAAGGGTCAAAGGGTGTACCTTCTGATATGAAACATATTGATCTTCTTATTTTCTACTGCTTTGATGATCTATAAAATGTTGAAGATCTTTAACTCTTTTCTGAATTGACTTGAAATGGCTTGCCTTTGGTTTTGGTTGAACTTTATCAGCCTGAACTGGGAGATATTTCCCTTTGATGGCCTGAAACAAAAATTGCATATTTAATGTTAGCTACTAAAATAACTCCTACCATTACCTTCTATCGGTGTTTGCACTAAGTTGCTCCATAACTTGGGTGGCCACTCTGGAGTTCAATCTGCCCACCTCCAATACTTCATCTTTGAAGGTTCAAGCATTTCTTTCTTTCAAAAGATTATAAACTGCAATTGAAAGGATGATTGGAAAAAGATTGGGGCCACAAGTTCTGAAATTTTAGGATTGATTCAGCCAATTAGGCATAGACTAGAGGTTGATCTGATGTGGGATGTTGAGATAGAAATGAGTAAGGCAGTTCACCCATATTGTTATTGAGAATATGCAGTCAAAGAATAAATGGTTGATTGTTTCATTATCCTTGAAACACAAAGAGCAATGATTTGGGGTGTGGAGGTAGAGGAGTCTATCTCTTGTTTGTAACTTTCTACAAAAAGCCAATTATAGGATAAGAGAGCACCTAAGGTTATTCTTTTTGAACCAAACAAGAGTATACCAAGGAACTCTCTAAATTAGGGGTCTTAAAAAAGTCTAGGTTGAAGTATTGGTGTAAGAATACTGATTAGCAGGCCCAGCTATCCATTCTAAACTATCAGGTTGAGAGCTGTTCGGTTGGTAATGTAGGGACTCTAGGTTTCCTAAAGTTTCTACTGTGACTTCTTGCCAACACCACCTATTATTTCTGATCACTTCTAACATTTTTGTTGTCATTCTTAGTTCCGAGACATTGATGACCCTCGGAGTGAAGAAATGCTATAGGATTCCTCTCAGATGCCAAGGATCCTTTCAAAAGTATTGAGACACCTTTTCCAATCCTAAATCTAAATTGGTTCCCTAATTTGTCCCTCACTAATAAAATTTTTCTCTAACTCCATGAACTATTGTTGTTTGGCTGAGCACTCCAAAAATTCCTCCTCCTTAAAATTATGGAATGTACCCACTTGACCTACAAAGCTTTAATGTTATGGAACAAAATCTAGATTCTATTTCTTAGCAGCACATTATTCCATGTTGGTAAGTGTTTAATCCCTAATCCCCCTTCCCTCTTGGATCTACAAATGCTGGACCATCTAACCTTAGCATAGGATTTTGAGTTCCCCTTTCCTACCCAAAGAAAATTCATAAGTTTTGCCTCTATCTCCTTTAGAATGGAAGAAGGTAAAATGAAAATTGTAGACTAATAAACTTGAAAAGAGGAAAGCACCGAAATAATCAATTAAAGCCTACCAGCAGGGGAAAGGGTTTTATTAGGCCACTTGTAATCCTACTATCAATCTTCTCTAAAAGAGAGTTGCAGTCCCTTCTGGACAACCTCCCAGTAATGAGGGGAACCCCCAAATACTTAATAGGGAGATTGCCTTTCTTAAGAACTGACATCCTTTCCATTTGACGAGTCAAATTAACCAAGTCAGGGGATAAGAAAAATTGACTCTTAGAGGGGTTCAGGTCCAAACTAGATAACTAAGAGAAGGTACTCCTACAATCTAGCAAGGATTTAATAGAAAGCATGTCAGCATGACAACACAACATAAGGTCATCAACAAATAGGAGGTGGGTGATTTTAAGAGATTTGCACCTCCAATGGTATTGGAAGGAGGGGTTTCCATCTAAGCACTTATTCAACCACCTTGAAAGGACTTCCATACATAGAATGAATATGAATGAGGATAAGGGATCTCCTTATCTAAGGCCGGATTTCCCTCTAAAGAAATTGGAGGGGGTTCCATTGATTAGAATCGAGTACGAAGGGGAAGATATGCATTCTTTAACCCACTCAATGAATTTCCCAGGATAACCCACAACAACTTAAACATTTATGAGAAAATCCTAATGAATGGTGTCATAGGCTTTTTGGAGATCTACTTTAAAAGCACATTGCTTGTGGTTGTTAAAAAGATGATAATTCCTGAGAATTTCTTGGGCTAGCAATATGTTATCACCTATGTGACAATTTTTAATAAAAGTAATTTGATTAGGGCTAACAATTAGAGGGAGTGACTCTCTAAGCCTATTTGCTATGATCTTGGCAATAAACTTATAAAGAAAATTGCAGCAGGAAATTGGTCTGTAATCAAGCATAGAGGATGGTTGGTCTTTCTTTGGAATTAAGGAGATAAAGGTGGAGTTGAGTTCTTTAAGAAGTTTCCCATGCTCAAAAAAGTTCTTTATGGCTTCAGTAACTTCCTCTCCTATTATGGCCTAAGAATGTCTAAAAAAGAATCCATTAAACCCATATAGGCCCGGGGCCTTATTTAGATTGAAGGAGTTGAATGCTTCTTTTATCTCTTGTGTTGATACTTTAGCAGTGAGAGAGATAGAAAGGCCTTCGGGTAATGAAAGAGGGAAGAGATTGGTCACAAACTCTTTAGAAGGGAGAAGGGTTTAGAACTCCTTATAGAACCCTGAAAATGATCCATGAACTGATCTTGGATTTATTTATGACCTACTATTCTATTCCCATTGGCTAGATTCAAGGAGTAGATGTTGTTCTGATTTCTATTTGCAAGGAGGGATTTATAAAAATTTTTTGTATTCCTATCCCCTTCTTTTAGCCATTTTATGCAGGAAGATTGCTTAAAGAAGGATTCCTGGTCTCCTAAGGCTCTAAACAAATCATGAATAGCTTCAAACTCTCTAGCTTGCAAAAGGTTAGATTTGGGATCACTTCTCAACTGATCTTAGATGAAATTGAGAAAGGCTTGATACCTCTCTACTCTAACATTAACATCTCCTATTTGGACAGAATTAAAGGATTTAAGGGCTCTTTTGACCATTTTAAGCTTAGACACTACACAAAACATAGAGGTTCCCTTAACCTAGCTTGACCAAGCTTCATCAACTATCTGAAAGAAGCTAGGCTGATTGAATAGGAAGTTGGAGAACTTAAAGGGAGAGGATCTCATCTACCAACTAATTAAGGCCCTAACCACTATTAGGGAGTGATATGAAATGTTAGGATTGAGAATGACACTATAAGAACTAGGAAACCTGGAGAACCACACTGAATTGATGAGGGATCTATCTAGTTTTTTGGCTTTATAGAGGTCTCCACTTTGCTTGTTGGTCTAGGTGAAACTTAGACCATTTGCATTTAGGTCAAATAATGCGTAGTCTTCCACACACTTTTAGAAATCACTCATGCCTTGCATTGCTGAGGAACTCAAGGGTTCCGCCTCCTGAGAGAAAAAATTCGCATTGAAATCCCCAGCTATAAGCCAAGGTTGATTACCAACTGTTGAATAAATGTGGCACAAGGCAAACCAAAGATTTTTCTATGATTGAGGTTATTAGACCCATACACACAAGTGACAAGGAAGGTGATAGAACTATTTGTGGGAGTAATCTCTAAGTGAATCAGTTGATCATTTAAGCCAATTATAGAACAAGAGAATCGGTCTAGATTTTAAGCTAACACTATCGTAACATTTGAAGCATGATCAATATTGTTGTAATAAGGCCATCCAGGAAACATCAAGGAGTAGATATTATTCAGAATAGAAGGAGATCTTATTCTAGATTCAGTCATACATACAAAAACAACACGTAAACTCTTAAGACAAGCCTTGACATTTAATTGTTTATTAGGTCTATTGAACCCCCTAACATTCCAAAAGCCTAAATGTATTATAATAACTAACAGACCTAACTCCTACTTCAGCTTCCTCCTTGATTTCCTATTATTTCAAATAGTGAAATCCCCCTCTACCCCTCCCTTAATACCAGGACTGCTAGGAACCAATTTAAAACTAGGAGAGGAACGAGTACTACTTACTTGGTTAATAGTAGGACGTGTTTGGATCCTCAAGATCTCCTTTTGATTCATCTTCATTGTGGTGATCCTCTCTTTCTTGAATTGAGGTACTTGTTTCCTGATCTCCTTGGTTTCCTTTCTTGGTTCCTTGATCAAGTTGTGGAGTTCCAGTATCAACGTTAGACTCTTTATAAGTCCTAGGAATTGATGGCTCCAAGGGACTTGTCTTCTATAAGATTATGGACTACTCCTGCTGGTTTTGATTTGAGCTTGGAGGAAGTGTCTCCTTCTTTATCACTAACTCTTGTTGCATTCCTATCTCAAACTTCCTCCTTGTAGGTGCCCATGCTTTCCTCTGTACTTAAGACTCAAGTTTCCATTTATATTGTATCTTAATTTCCTTGTATGTTATCTAACCTTCTTCAATATATGTGGCCAATTGAAAGCAGGCCGGCTAAATCCTATTTAACTCTAACTCTAAACAAATACACGTATACACAATTCTAGACATTCTTACTATCGGAGTATCCATGACTAAAGAGTATCCGACAGCACTAGCTATGCATCCTAGGCCTTCAGTTGTCCAATATTCAATAGGGACATTGTAAAATTTAACCCATATTGGAGCTTTACAGACCTTTTCTAGCTCCCCACCATTCAAACACCATTTCCTCAAAAACAATGGTTTTCCTTGTATGTGACACAGACCTTTCTCCACTACCTTATTCAGTCCTAGCTCATTATTGAATTGAAACAAGGAATTATTGCAGCTAGTGAATAAAATTTCCTTAAGACTATATTCTGCCCAAGATCTAACTAGTGCTTATTGAAAAATTAGAAATGCAGGATGCTTACTGATGAAAAATCTGATCAATGTTTGCTTAAATTATGTTGCACCCTGCTTAGCTAACTCTGGAGGAGGTGTAACATAGATCAGATTCTCCTTGACCTCCAAAGGATAGTAGGTTAGGGCTTTTTCACGTGAGGACGAATCTATTCCTTCCGAAACGATTAATTTCTATATTCTAATTCTCTCTCAAGGTTTTTCCTGTGAGGGTTGGATATGGATTTCTGGTATCAAGGTTGGTGGGGAAGGTGGTGTTTTGGCTCAGTTTTAGGTGCTGGGACGAGTTTTGGGTGGAGAAGAAATCAAAGAATCTGGGCAATTTGGGTTATGGTTTTAGTCATAATTAGAGTTTAAAGAGGAGGGAATTTTGTGTGCTCTAGGGGGATGGACAGGAACAGGGTCTAAGGGTTCAAGAGGAAGACAATTTTAGCATGGAGAAGTTGAAGATGAAGCCATAGAGGGTGAAAGGCAAGCTCACCGTAGGTCACCGAAGCTATGCACTACTTAGCGTTTCGCTCATTCTCTCATCACTCATTTTTTGTTCTATGTTTTTGGTTGTTAAGTTTGTTTAGCTCATTGCAAAATTTACCTAACTCTGCAAACTAATATTTGTAGTTATGGTGAGTTAGGATCGAATACACAGAGAATGTTTGGTTAATTTTTGTAATGAAATTAATTGATGTAAGGAAAATATAAAATTAAGGTTTTTGGATTTTTTATCAATTTAGAAAATAAAATAAAAGCAAACTATCGAAAACAAATTAAAAAAATGATCGAAAATGATTAAATTGTAGAATAAACGTAAGGTCTAGTTATACGTTCAATCTCGGCCTAAACACGATTGAGCATATTTCATCATCCTAATATCTTTACAACTCTCTTCGGACTATCGATCTAAGACTATTAGAATGCTTTCCTAATCTTGATTTTCCTTTATGTTTTGTTTAATCAACATATGGTTAAACCTAACTACCAAATAACCTAGGATATAATCTCTAGATTTAATTTGGCAGTCGCATTATAATGTAGAAAACGATTAATACAAGCAGTAACCTTACATGTTCAGGTTATCTAACCTAAGTTATGTTATTTCTAACGAAACGGGATCATTAGATGCTACTCACAAACATCAAAAGTAACAATTATGGATTACACTCAATGTTTTAGCAATAGGTTCAAAATAGAACAATCAAAATAATGTATATGATCATTCATACCAAAACCCGATTAAATCAACACCAACAATACAACAACCTGAAAAAATTACAACCTTAAAATGACAAAATAGCTTAACCATGACTTAGTGTCAATATTCCCGTTGAACTAGCTTTGGGAAGCTAGCATTCTATCTCCATTTTTATGTTCCAAGCACCAATCATCTTCTAGCTACTTCAGGGGTGAAAGATGACGAAAGAAAACCTAGTGCCTCCACTTGTTCTCTCTACACCACTCTACTATTCTATCTAATTTAGTGATTTAATTCTTTGTCCATCTATAGTGTTTTTACCCTCTCCTGTTACTGTGTATGTCTCCCTTTTTTTAAATGCATACCTAACATCTGCGTTTAATGTAAATGTTGTCTACATTAAATGCAGAGTGGCGTGAATTGTTTGTGTGAAACGCAACATGCAATCCTTCTTTCTTCTATTTGCTATGTCATTTTAATGTGTGTATGTACCTGCTACAACATTTCCTTCATATTGTGCTGCCATTTTTGCTTCTCTTCTAGCTGCCTCTTGTCTTCATTTAATTCTCATTGAACACGTTGCATGGGGTTATCGTATGCAATTTCCATGCAGCTTCATCATCTTGATTTTCTTGTCTTTACTTATTCTAATATTTATCATTTTTTTTGTTCCACAAAGACAAGTGAATATGGAAATGGAAAAGATGGCTTCAATGAACATGCTTTCAGGTCACTGTAGCTCCTTTACTTCTGAAATATATCCAAAATCAAATATAAGCTAAAGTGAGTATCCTAAGCATTTTTAAGACATTAATTACTAAGTGTAGTATTCAAATGAATCAACAGTTAAGCACATATCAATTATAAAATAAACATAATCATAAGAGATTATCCTATAAACTTATAATAATAATAATAATGTCAAATGTTTACTTGATAGTAGCTATCTTATCCTAAAGAATGTATTCCAAAGTCTAACCAATAGAAAACCATAACAGAAAAAGAAATATTATATCAAACATAAAAATTAATTTGGACACATATATACTAATAATAACTTAGCTTTAATGATCATTCATGAGCCACGAGTTATCTTCCTATTAAGCCTATTTTTAATTTCAACAAAGATCATTAGTAGATTAAAAGAGTTTAGAAATAAGTAAAATTTATTCATGTATTTAACAAGATGGATCATTGTTAAGGAAATTAAAAACTATAAGTGTTTTGTAAATTATATCGTCAATTTCAAAATTTATAAAAAACTACAAATTATTTAAAACAAATTGAGAGTAGTATAAGCCTCATTTAATCGAAATATACTGTAAAATATTTCACACTTTGTGATAATTTTGAATAATTGACAATGTGTTGTAACGGTAGTCAAAATAAAATAATTATACCACTGCTATAGCAGTGATGAGTCTAGGTCGATCCCACAAAGAGTGTGTGTAAATTTTTCAAAATGAAAGTAACTGATGATTAGGTTTAATAAGGAGTTTTGGATTTTTTTAAAACAAGAAAATAAAATGAAACTAGACTATTAAAAACAAATTAAAGAAAACATGCGAAAAATGATAAAAGTGGAAAATTCTGTACGGACCTGGTTCTTTTGTTCAATCTCGACCTACACCCTAATTAAACATATTTTCTTGATTTATTGTTCTCTAACCTCTCCTAGCAACTATTATTGTGGGTAAATAATTAACCTGAGTTTTTCCTTAAGTAGTGTTTAATCAAGATACGATTGTTAATTAAACTTAACCATCGAATAACCTAGGATACGATCTTTAGATTTAATTAAACAGTAGCATTATGAATTAGAAAAAACAATTAATCAAGGCAACAACCACATACAATGTGTCATTTAACTTAGGCCATATTGTCCCTAATGATTACGAATCATTAGTTACTACACATAAATTTCAACATAAAAATTACGAATTATATCGAATAGGTTTGCAAATAAACAATTCAATGAACACATTAAAATCGTCTTTACACAAATAACCAAAAATAATGAATATCTGATTATCTATACAAAACCTAAATCCATATGCCTAGGATAACACAATTAATTCAATAGGAGAGAAAGAAACAACAAAAATATGAAATACACTTAACCCAGGTCGTCATCATCGATGTCACTTCCAAATTGGCATCAAGACGTCCAACCTTTATGAGTCTCTCCTAAGAAAATGCTTGAGCCTCCCGTTCAATAACCCAGATGAAGACCACCCTAGCAGTGCCTCCCTTCTTAAGCCCAATCTACCCTCTACTATTAATTGATTTTTTTGACAAATTAACTTGGTTGACCATGCTTTTGTTCATGTTTTATTAATGCCTAATGTATTTTGTGCGTTTTCATTTAAAACGCATCTAAAATGTCTACATTTTTTAGACTTGATCTGCATTTACACAAGACGTCTGCGTGAAACAATGACATCGTCTGTGTTTCGTTCCTCTACTGTCCTACTGTGCTGTCATTTTGGTGCTCTTTGCCTTGGACATTATGTCGTCATTCTTTGCTTTTGCTTGGCTTTGGTGCTGCACATCTTGCTACATGTGTTTTGATTTCTTCTTACTGTCATTTCATATTGTTTCTTTCAGCCACTTTGTCTTCATTTAATTCCATAAAACACGTTACATTGGCATTAAATTAACATAAATTGAATGTAAAATTCCATGCATAATCATGCAGCTCATGTTCTTTGCATTTTGTGTTTTTATTTTTCTAGTCTTCTTTTTATCCTTCAAATTTTCTTCTTCTTGCTTCAAGAAAGCAAGTGAAAATTAATCTTCAAAAAAATGACCCAAATTTCATGTTTTCAACTCACTTTAGTTCCACTTCCAAATTATGCCTAAAATCACATATGAACTAAAGTAAGTATCTTAAGCAATTTTATGTCAAAAATCACTAAACGTTGAGGAATAAATTCATAATCAATTAAATACCTATCAATTTCCCTCATACTTAGGTTTTTGTCATCCTCGGGCAAAACATTAAAATTAAGCTTATAGACCCAAAAACATCACTTACTCATTTCCCATATTTTCCAAGAAATATAATCATAACAAATATGAATGACTTTCAAAAATTATAGCAAGAAGTACGCATTCGAAGCTTTACTTATGATCAATTGACATTCATCATCTTCAAAAACTGAGTAATCTAATGATATACTTGGAAAATGTGTTTAACTAAAATATATCCATAGGTACACTCAACACCATTCATGATCATATCATTCCACAACTTTGGAAATCATTTCATTTATCCACCACTAATGTTCACATGCAAAATCATGAATCAAAGGACTTTTCAAAGTTGTAATGAGAGCAAAGGTAAGGTGAGATGCATTTAGGTCAAATAGCATGAAAACCATTAAGCTAGTGAAGTAAAGCAACATTCATCGAATACTGGGTATCGTCAGCTATGATGAATGGAACGTTTATATTTCACAACCCCATTCAGCTCTCACACACAAACTATATGAAGCATATACCAGTTCAAAGGAATCACTCATACAATTTATGACTACAATGCATTGAAACCACAAGAGTGAACCTTCTAAGCCAATATCTACCTCGTATTCAACATACTCAAATGACACACTCATTACAACTGCGGGAAGATGCATTAATTATGAATAACTTTGCAAACTCATATGCATTTCCTCCTTGATAAATTTATTTAAACAAAAAACTTCATATTTGTTCTTTTTCTTCTTTCATTTGTTTCATTTTGTTTTCTTTTCCCATTTTCTTTTTTTTGCTTTTTTCTTTTCTTTCTTTATTTTCCTTATAAAATTTAAAATAAACTACATCAACATGGAAATTTCAATGATAAGACATAACAAAACATCCCAATATTAGCCAACCCACACATATGTACACCCCCACACTTACACTTTTGTACATCCACAAACTCATCAATCATAAATGTTCCACTAGCTTTATAGCTTGGGTAGGACATTTGGTTAAGTATAAAGCAAGCAATATGGTTGATACAAAAAGAAAGGCTAATAAGGCTTAAAGGGGGCTTATCAAAAAGGAAATCATATAAAGGGTAGGTTATTTGGCTAATGAAGGTCAAAAAAGCAAAGAATGCCTAATCATATCCATGTTAATACATGTGATAAAAATGTGGTCTTGAATAGAAATTCAAGGCAAAATTAGGATTACATGTCATGGAGGTCACATATTATCAAAAGACAATGAGATTGATATGAATGTTTCAATTAAATAAGGCTCAAAATCTCACTGGCTTTGTCTACCATTAGTCACTACTCTTCTAAAGATAATACACATCGACCAATCATAAGTGTAAAAGTACATGCTAAAGTTGCTATCAAATTCTCTAGTCAACTTATTCTCTAATCATGACCATATAATCTTAGAGAAATTTTTTTTTGTTTGGTTTATTCTTTCTATCACTTTGATTGAAAACTTAAAACAGACAAGAAACAAACCAATAAAGAATACACATGCATATAAAAAGAAATGCAAAAATGTAAAGAAAAGAAATTTACTTCCTTTAGATTGCCTCCTAAGAAGCGACTTTGATTAAGGTCAGTAGCTTGACTCCGCCTTTCCTCCTCACGTGACAAAATTATGATCTTCAAATGTCACATACAGCTCGTCCATGTGAGGTTCTTTAGGATAGGATCTTAATTGATGATCCATCATATTCAGCATCTTCCCTATCCTCTGACTTTCAATTTTAACTGAGTCTATGCACTCTGGAAAGATCTCAAATGTCTCTTCTCCTTTTTATTTCTCATTTAATTCCTCTAATCTGCTATGTAATGGTGAAGAGTCATTCTTAACAATAAAATGGAACTCAGTACTTACCTCCGAGCTAAATGATGTCTTTTTCTACTTCAAGCTCCTCCTCTACTTCTTCTACACAAGCCACTCCTTGAGTAATGCTCTCAAAATTCTCAAGGGTCTCATCATTTTGTAAAGTTTTCGCACAAATGTCCATTAGGTATACCTCGGGTTGATACGATTGTTCCTCTTCTCTTTGCGATTCCATATGAGTGATATCTCCCCATTGAGGCAATGCATTTTGCTGGAATTGTAGAGTATCCTGTCGACTTTGTTGTACACCTTGCTAAAACAACTACTACATATTTTGTTGGAACTGCTGCATATTCTGTTGAATTTTAAGATTGTTAGCAGCCATAATATTAAGCAATTCTTCTAGAGATCTCATGTTGGCTCTCCGAATCTTAACAACTAGACTAAGATTGTCTTTCTGTAGCATCCCGTTACCGATGCGATGGGCATATTGGTACGGGTAGAGCTGTTAGTGCATAAATTGTGATCGAGTGCTTTGTGGCCTCTGATTATAGAGAGATAGATCATTTTGCACATGCATATGCATAGTGACAT
>JAOSBK010076107.1:0-14247 GCA_027568895.1 Erythroxylum shatona
TTATTATTATTATTATTATTATTATTATTATTATTATTATTATTATTATTATTATTATTATTATTATTATTATTTACAAATTCCTTTTGGATATTTCATTTATTTTGATTATTATTTCTGTTGTTGTTGTTGTTGTTGTTGTTGTTATTATTATTATTATTATTATTATTATTACAATGACCCTTATTATTATTTATATTATTTATATTATTTGTATGCTTAAGGCAATCTGTTTATGATCACTACTTGTATAAAGGAGTTTGGTTAACCTATTTATCATCACTATGATAAGGATGCAATTATAACAGTGAGAACATTTATATATCGTTAACTGACATTTAAGAATCTGGGATATGCATGATACTTTGTTTTTGTTCTAAACATTATTGGATTTGAATAAGGTATACATAAAAATCAACGAAAGTATATTTCAGTATTTTCTAAGTTTTTTTTCTAACTGTAAATCTTCTAAGTTATCAGTTTATTTTCATGTTAATTAGGATAGTAATCATTTCAGTATACTACAATCCTTAAGTAGTTTGCGTCATTTTTGGTAAAGCTACTGTGAGTTGTGACTTGGAAAAATCGAAAGGTAGCAAACTATAAACTATACGTGTAAATACTGAAATAGAATATCGATCAAAGGCAATTATGTATGTAAATTACAACAGCTTATACACTTGGATTAAGATATGAAATAGATGTTAATCTCTCTTCTTTTGCATTTGGATAATCAAATGCACTAAATGCCTTGATATTTAGTTTAAAAAACAGAAAGATGAAACATATTTTTCTCTGTCATTTTAATTGAGAAAACCAGGTTCATGTTCCTTTTGCAAAAACTTTGACATTCATCATTATATAAAAAAAAACATAGTGCCCTTTCTTCATTAATTAACAATTTCTAAACTAAACCAAGAACGTATATAATATCATGTATAATTTACAACCTGATTGAAAAAGTATGATAACTGTACCCAAACTAGATACTTGAACCTGTTCATTATTACCCATCTTTGCTTTTGTCTGAGCATATTCATCAATCTCCATGAAAAACATTTTATTTACCATCTTATGATTGCTACACCTACTATCAAAGTACCAAATCTCCTTAGACACATCGACATTATTAACCAAATAGGAGAGACAAATTTTCTTCTACTATATCTTACTTTCCTGTACTAAAATTAGCTTGCCTTTTAGTTTTGCCAATAGTATTTAGCTATATGACCATATTTATTGCATGCATAACGATGAATTCAAATTATCTTTTGAAATTTGTTTCTTTTAGGAGCAATTTTCTTCCTTGTGATTAACAAGAGCATAAGTCCAAGTGAGCATTGTTACCTTAAGAACTATTTCTTTGCTGATTGTTTTTACTTTTGCCTTTCCCTCTACCACCAGACGTGTCACCTTGTCCTTTGTCATTAATGCCTCTACTTGAGACATTAGAGACCCATTTTTTAATTGATCTTCAACTAAAAAGTTTTTATGGAGAAGCTTCTATAGTCCTACTCAATCGTTGATCATGAGATACAAGTGATCCCATTAATTGATGAACGGAATAGTATGACAAATCCTTTGATTGTTAACAACAACAACAACATGATCAAACTTAAAGGGGAGGCTTCAAAAAGTCTTAACTATGTTTTAGTTGGACATCTCTTCTCCTTACTGATTTAATTTGATCCACTAAAGAAAAAAACTCTAGTGAAAAAGTCTTAAACAGACTATAGCTATTTCACTAGGAGATTCTTAAAATTTCGATGAAGTGTTTGTAGCTTTACAATAATCAACTTGCTTAACCCTTGATACTCTTCTTCTAGTAGCTCGCAAGCTTCCTTTGACATTATTGTTCCCATAATTCATGGAAAATTTGCCTCATCTAATGCCTGCTAGATTAGAAATAGAACCTCTACATCCTTTTTTTGTTTATCTTTCAACTTATTGCATTTTCCTATAGTTAATCATTCTGCATCTGTAAGATCATCAAGACTATTAACAACTAAGTCCTATAAATCAGAGGACAAAAAATAAAGTGGTTATTTTGATAAAATAGACCTAATAATTAAGAATATTGAAGATAGGAACATTTTGATATGAATTTATAACTATAATATCATATTTCATATCACAATTGATGAACATTTTGAGATGAATTTGTAACAACAATATTAAATGTGATATCAAAAGTGATGTGCCTAAAAGGCTGCAACTCTTTACGTGTTTAGGTCACATCTCCCTTCTCTTTGATGTTTTTTTTACTCCCTTGTTTCACTCACTCTTGCACTTATAGAAACTTGCTCTAATACTAGATGATAGTAAACTAACTTTAAGGAACACTTTTATTCAAGATAAGATAACATCATAACAGAAGACTAAGTGTTAGTTTATGTCTTTGTAGCCAATTAGTTGGTTGCAATTTGATATGTGACATTATTATTTAATTAATAAAAGGCATTCTTTATCTTTTTATATTAGGTTAATGACATTTGATGTTTTAATATTAAAAGTAAAATCCCTGAAATAATTACTATGTAATTGAAATTACGATGAGGCTATAATTATGATATTCATTTTACATTTACCTATTGTTCCTAAATGTTTCCAATTGTATCTTCACCAAGACAGGATATTGTTGAAATGGTAAAACAAACACACATTATGTTTCTTTCTTATAAAGAAAATAGTTGATCTTATAAATTAAAGTACAGAGATACTTGAAGTAATATGTAGGTGCTAATTAGAGAATAAGTCACTGAATTGATCTGATTATGAGAATCCCAAATGAAATATTACTTACTCATAATAATGATTGTATAATTGATCCTTAGACTTGAGATTACCAAAGTATCTCTATGAGAATTTCTTTGTTTTAATGCTACTTATTAACCATCCTAGGATAATTCAGTTGGCAGTACCTAGATGCTATATGAATGTAACATCTCATTACCCACGTTGAGGCTAGAACAGTATATATATGAGAAATTATTGAGAGATTAGAAAATGCATTTCATGCTCATGCATTATATAATATGCATATACACGTTAATATTGAACTTATGCACATTAAAATAATTGTACAAGCATTCATTGACATATTCCAGGTATAACTGATTTTATACATGTGATTTTAGTGAGAATTGTGGTTTTTATATATTGAAAATTGATTTGGAGAGTGTATTTAGTGATTTAGAGTTTTTGGTAAATTTTAGGAAAATTTATGAAAATTTGGGTAATTTTTGGACTAAAAAAAATGCCAAGTGGCAACACAAATGATAAATGGCAGTAGAATTAACTGTCAAATAGAAATGGAAATTTTGATAAAGGACTTTGGGATTTATTGACAAATATCATTGAAAATATGGAGACAATTAGATTAAAAATTGGAGACAAATAGAGTAGTTATTAATAAGGGTCCAAATGGGACCATAAGGAGGTGACAAGTGTCACTACCACTCACCACTCCTCTCTCTCACGTTATTCCTCTTAGCAAGACACTCTAATGTCTTTCATTTTACTCTTTTCTTCTCTTGTACGTGATTTTCTCCAATATCTTCAAGCTTCTTCATCTCCTTCATTTCATTTTGTTAACAACCTCCACCAAAATTGAACCCAGCTCCCTCACCTTTCACTTGCTACTCCCACCATGTCTCCTTCTTCATTTTGATAAGAAAACCCAAAACTTCCAACCTTCAAGATGATGATCGTGGGTTGCGTGTGAAGCTAGGGTTGAGTGAGATTTTGAAGATTTTGGAGCTAAATCAAGTAAGTAGCTTGTTAATCTTCATGGGTATTGTTAAATGAAACTAGAATGATGAGAAATGTAAAATTGATGACTTGATTATGTGAGTTATTATATGTGTGTCGTGGATGATGAAAAGCTTATGTAAATGTTTTGTTTTTGTATATGTATGATGAGTAATAATTCACATATTGTTATAGATATGTTTTAAGGTAGAATGATCTTCATAAACAGGTTAGAATGAGTGCAGAAAAATCAATGATGAATGGGTAAATGTATACGCTCTGCTTTTGGTCAATTATCAAATATATATATCATGAATTGTTTGTGAATGATATTGAGTTGAAATGGAGTTGAGAATGAAGACTAAATGAAGTAGAAAGGGTGATCTTTGTACAAGATGTGTTAGTTGTAAGATGTTAGATGTTGTAAAATCTAGAAAAATGTAGCAGTAACTTGTTCACTGATTGGGCTTCTGTGAAAGTTCATTGTGGCCAACTCTTTGGTATGTTGTGGCCAATTTGTAGGATTTCACGAGGAATTTCCTCTCAGGAAAGTTCGAAGTCTGGGCTTCACCGCGACCAACTTTCCTGCACAGCTTAAACATACTTCGATATTTTGACAATATCTTCATCTGTAGTTATCCAAATGAAATGATTCTTCATTTATATTAAACTAGAGACATAGAGATACAATTTTTTTAAAGAAATTGAATTTTAATTTTGTCTCTAGAATTCCATAATCTAACTTGAACTTGAGCACAGAATATTGTTTCAGTTTAAGAATAGTCTGAATTATTTGGAGTATAACTTTTGTATTACTGAACCAAGGGTGTCATTAGAAACTTAAGAGATAGGAGAACAATTTTCTAGAAGAAAGTATTGCCAAATTACTTCATTTGCATCGTCTTAATGATCAAGAACGGTAGACCTAAAAATCAGTTTTTGGAAAAAAAAATCTGAAATGATCCATTGGGTTATGAAATTAGCTTCAAAGTGTTTATTTGAGGTATAAACCCTACGTACAAATGATACTTAAGTGAGTTTTGATACTGGATTGATTTTATGATGAGAATAATGGAAAAATTCCCGGGATTGTTATGAACATGCATTGTGCATATTTCATATACATAAATGTGCATCAAGGAATATTTATGAAATTATGCAAAATTTTGATATGTGTATGTATTGTATATTATAGAGGAGCATTTGGAAGGTCAACATCCAGATACTTCGAGGCAATAGCTTCGGGAGCAAATTGTGAGTAAACTAGACAGTCTCACTCAATTAATTGTTTGTTTTATATTATGTTGAATTATCGACTGAATGTGACCTGATTGTGTTGATTCTGGGCAATGAAGATCCGAGGCTTCTGATGAATGAATGTGATATTTTTATGTGAATATGAAGAAATAAGTGTTGCTCAATAATTTTGTTGAATGTCGGACTAAGTCCGATGATAAATGTGTTCTGAGTGTGAATGTGAAATCACGTGATTGATTGAGAATGTGTTAATGTGAAGCAGTCCATTATATGAATGCATGAAAGATAAAGGCAGTGTGACCGGAGTCGCAAGTACAAAGAACTTAAAGCTCAAACTATGATAAGAGCCTCTGACTCAGTTGTGAATGTACCCAGTTTCTACTAAGGGATATGTGACATTACTTGATATAGCTCTGTATCCACTAAGGGATATGGGCTAGTAAAAAAGCACTCGGTCACAACGACAATAATGAATGAAAGTGAGTCTCACATGCATCGCATTTGTAATTGATATGTGCATCTTGTATGAATGAAATGATCGGTAAGATTGTTCTGAAGTGATATGTGATGCTTTATGCAAAAATGCAAAGATGTAAATTATATGCTACGTATGTTGATGTGATGCATGAATTGAGTGAACCATCGATGATGGTTACCTCATTGAGTTCCCAAAACTCATCAAAATTGTAACATTGATTTTTAGGACTGAGAGACAACTTTAGCTACTAAAACACGCTACAAGAAGTATAGTTTGTACTTTTCGGGAAGAAGAAGAAATGACTCAAAGGTCGGTCAGCTGGGATTGAAAAGATTATATAGATTTTTGTGTAATTTCCTCTTTTATGTAACATATTCTGTATTAGGATATGATGATGTACATATATGGATGTTTAAAAAGCTACAATGTAAATACGGTCGGACTTATGAAATGAAATGAGGAAATTTTGGTTTTTAAATATTGTGACCTTCTTACTGATGACTTATAAGAGAATAAAGATAGATGACACCATGTTAAGTGAATGTTATGATTAAATGTAGCACGTCATTATCATAAGGTATATACTAGAATGTCCTCTGAGTATTCCAGTATGTACCTACGGTAGCGGTGCGCTGCAATGAATCATACGGAGATAGTTAAGTAAGTCAAAATAGGATTCGTCATTCTAAAGTAATTAGAGAAAATGTTTTATTATTTTTGATTAGTAGTGATTTATGGAATTCTCTGGTCACAGTGAATTGACATTTGAAAAGGCGTTTTCAAATATTAATTATAAATCAATTACTAAATAACAAGAATGAACATAATTGGATGAAAAAAGTAGATACTGTATCCATACTCTATTCAATTGAAATATTGGATTATGAAAACATTAATTTATACATCATAGTCATGCATGGACAGGTTATTTCAAATCACTTTGACGTTCTTAATATTTGGATAGTCATGACATATTGCTAGATGTTGATCTTGATCTATGATTATAAAATTTTTAATTCAAGAATTAAAGATAAATTAAAAGGAGTTTTAATTTATATGATTCTAATTGTAAATTACAATTATAATTTATATTCATTATCAATATATTAGTAACCTAATGGGTCACATATTAAAGAACGGCTTGTGAAAAATATTAATTTTAATTAAATTGGACTTAATTATAAAGTTTGAGAAACTTTAGGGATCAAATATGAGTTATTCATACTCTAATTATAAGCAATTTAATTTTAATAAAAATTTTAAAACCCTAATGCTTTTTCTATAAATGGGAATAAGCAGCAGAGAGCTAGCACTCTTGCTTAATTACTCTCTAAGAGTTGAGAAACTGCTTTATGTATACCATTAGAAACTAGAATATTGAACAACTTGTGATTAACATGTTGAGAAGTTTTCAAAGGATTTCAATAGGAAAAATAAATTAGGTACAATTTCTTATTTTATGATTTGTATTTTATTATTCAAGTTATTCAATTACTAGGATCCGATCAGAACCTGTAAAAATTTTTGTTTTTTGCTACACTTGTGATTCAATCACGATTGGTTTCCAACACTAAATACAAAAGTTTTTTCTTTTTTGAAAAATGATTAAGTACAAAAACTGGTGTGTTGCCTTTAGATAGGCTTTTACTAGGCATACATGTATCCATTAACAACACTTTCTAACTGATAAAACTTCAAAATTTGACACCTTGTCTTCTACCCCTAAAGATGCTTACCTATTAAGATGAACATGAGCAAGTTATTGACAATAATAATAGAAATATCCTAGGAACAGAATAGACCATGCTGGAATTATTTCCAACAAGTTGGGTGTGTTTGTAGTTTGGCGTGTCTTCAGGCTGTTATAATGATCGAATTTTCAGGTCTGCAAAATAAAATATCAAAGAATTGTTTGGTGATATCACTCCAATTTTTAGATTTGATTTCATGTCTCTATGAAGGTGTTTCTCTTGTGGGAGAAAGAACCCTTATTGTGATGGTCCTTTATTTTTATACTAGGGATAAAAAGTATGAAATCACCACACTGTGAATACGTGAAAAGGGGGTAGGGTGCGATAAATGGTTGTACGTCCGAACTCCTTCACAGCATGGGAAAGCGTCTTTTCTATAAATGACTATAGTTTCTAGAATTGCTCAGTGAGCTTGGGATCATGAATGTAGTTAAAGACTTGAAAATGTTTAAAGGTGAGTGTCAAGGCTTGAAATTAAGATAAAATACTTAAATGAGTCTTAAGACTTACAATGAAAATAAAATACCTAAAATGAGTCTTGGGGCTTAAAAAATAAAATGTCTTGAATGAGTTTTAGGATTTGAAATGAAGCAAAAAAATGTCTTAATTTAGTCTTAACGTTTTGAAAAGAACACAAAATTCTAAGAATAAGTCTTAAGGCTTAAAATGAAAATACATGACCTAAATTTAGTCTTAGACCTTAAAATGAATATAAATTTAATTTAAAAATAAACAATTTTCACAATTTAATGATTTGAAAGTATCTTAGTTTTTCATTGACTTATACTGAAATTTAGATTGGCATTTTTGAACAAAAGTGTGGATTTTCCTTTTTTTTGGGGGATGTTTTTAGGGTTTCTTTTAGTTCTTCATATTTTATTAATTACGAATGTCCGTCTTAGTCCATTTTGATTAAATTATTCTTTCTTTTCTCCACATGATCCTTTTATTAGATCACACCATTAGATATCAATATAGAAAGCAATCGAGCAAGAATAAGAAACAAAATTTCTTTTTCAATTGATTTTAAGGCTTGGATCAATATACTGAGTAACCATATCAAAGGCCCATTAATTTTGATAATTCCTACTTGAGATTGGGATTATCTTAATCGAATCCCAAGTGAGTTTTTCCTAATTCATGCTTTCTTAATATAAGATGACTTTAGTTAACTAGAACTTAAATTTTAAAAAATTAAAAAGATAAATAAAAACAAACAAATATTTCACTCTATAATAGGGAGAAGATAGCTCGGCAGGCTCAAAGTTCTAATGACTACTTTAAATCACTTTTGTTTAACCAATCCTTTCCTTGCTTCAATGATGTTCAAATTATTTTTAAATTTTTTAAACATCAAATTATTAACTCTTGCTGCAAAGACATAGAAAAACAATAATAATTAAGACGGATATAAACCTAATAAAAATGTAATGACGAATTTAATGTTTACTTATAACAAAAGAGGGGGCATATCTATAAGTACCATTGTAGCCTATAAGCCAACATTCCTTGTCCATTATTTATGAAAGCACTAATTTGGATCCTTCCTTTGTTTTCAATTTGAATATGTAGAGACTAAGATATTGGAAAAGAAACAAGGTCTATATATTGGTTTTTTATACTCAATATATTATTTCATGAATTCATATCACTCGCCACCATAAAAATTGTATTTCTTATCGAGGACAACCAATTAAAGCTTGTCATGTCCAACCAACATTTGGAAAACACTTTCCTTCAATTGATCACTTGATTGATGTTTGGTAAGAATATCTCTAAGGCAATGGATTTGATGCTACATGCTAAAAAGAGCTTTAGGCAACTACATATTTGTAACAGTTTAAAAAGTGATGTTAAAAATTAATATAACATAATAGTTTTTAAATTATTGCTTTTAATAATACAAAGAAGTAAAAATAATAATTTTTTGCTACAAATAAGAAAAGTCAACAAAACTAAAATGCAGTTGTGATAAGGTCTTATATGTTCAATTTGGAATTGTTGGTATATATCAAATCCATCCTTTAAAGATTAGTAGGAGGCGCTATTGGTTCAACTAATTATGATAATCGAAGTTCAATTGAATCATAAAGTGAAAATTAGGGGTTTGGTTTAATCTAAGGGATCAGGAATTGGAGACAAAGAATTGAGGTGTAGTAATTGGGGGTTAGGGGTTGATGATTCTTAGAAGGGAAACTATAAGGCTATGCATGGGAGCAAAAGAACTTGACACATGTGAAAAGAATCCACTCATATCAGCAATCCAACTATTGTAATAGGTGGTGTCGTTTCCTCTTCATTCTCGTGTTTTTCTCCAATTATGAGAGGTGTTATTATTCTCATCATTACTTTATTTACGATTTCTGAAGAAAGAGTCATTTTCTTTATCCTTAAGAATATCATTTTAGAAAATCTTAATCCACTTGGTTATTAATGTATTGAAATTGTTGCTTGAAAGAATTACCTTTGTTGTTTATTACAAGGGAGAAGATAGAAGGCAACAAAGGAGAATCGACTAAAGATTGTCATTCTTATTCCTTTTTCTTCACTTTAGGGATAACACTAATTGGGAATTTTTCTGTTGGCTTTTAATAAGACCATGCCTCCCGAGTAAGAGATTAAGTCAAGAATTAGAATTGGAAAGAGACTTTTCCCAGTAAGCGATATGCTTAGATATCCATTCTCTTATTTCATCGTTACGGCTAAGGTCAATCTAGCCTTCTACCCTCCCTTTATTCCATAGCCTATTCCATAAAGGGAGATTTGTAAGAGTACGTTGAGCCCTAAGGCTGTTCAATTTTATGGATCAGAATGGACTGATTATAGTGGGCTTTTGTAAAGCTTTGCTAGAATGAGTGGACCATGTTTCTTTGTAGAAATTGAAGAAAGGCCATCCTACACCTTTTCCATTTCAAACCTAAAATGAAAAAGCTCGACTATATTATATAATATGAAAGTATGCCACTCCTTCTTAGTAACATATCTCCCAACACCTTCAGATAAAATAACTTTCTTGGAGAATTCTTTCTATTTAAGTAGATTGCAGGTCGACCATGGAAAAGATGTATCACTACACCCTTAGTGGGAAATATTAGGAAAATGGTACCATTTTGACCAAAAGGAGCCTCTCTCGAAGAGGTCCAATGTCTAAGACTCAAGATCTCTCTAAATTCATTAGTTATTGCAACTGAGGCGGAGAGAAGATAGAAGAGGAGATGCCTTGTCACTAAACGCCCTTCTTTAAGTTCTCCTTTACAAAATTTTGTGATTCACCTATTGGTTAGTGATTCTTATTAGGCATTGTTATTCTCTTCATTACTTTATTTACTTTTGGTTATCTAATTGACTTTATTAGGCATATTTAGATGGTCGAGCTTATCTTTTATGTTCAATCATCATTCGTATGCTAACCATGTTAAGAATAAAGTTTTTGGGTTCATCTAATAGTTCCATATCAATTTAGACTAGTTAATCTTATTCTTGCGTCGCTCAACAAATTTTTGCATGAAGAGTTATAGTCTACCAAAGTTAGGTAGCTATATGTAAGTATTAGTTATACCCTTGCTCGAGTTATAGCTTGGTGTCACTCGGGATAATTTAGTAGGTAGTTACCTCAATGGTTGTCAGTAACCTATTCCTTAACCTCAATAAGTTCAAGGTTTGAAATATAAAATCAAAGAGTGAACTGAATAAAGGGGCCTACATCACTCGATTTATCATAAAGTAGGGAAGCTCTATAACTATTCCCAATCTTGCGGTGAATTTGTGAGATCCCACATCGGTTAGAGAGGGAAACGAAGTAGCCTTATAAGGGTACAAATAACTCTCCCTTACAGATGCATTTTTATGACCTAATGCTCATGATCCTATCAGAAATCTGAGGTTAAATGTGATTTAGTGAAGTAGTTCCAGGATGGTTGACCTCCTGAGAAGGCCTCAGAAAAAACAAAACCGTGAGGGCTTGACTGGGCTAAGACCCAAAGCGGACAATATCTGTAAGTGGGTGATCTGGGATGTTACAGGTGGTATCAGAGCTGGTACTCAAATCGTTGTGCCATCTAGGCTAGATCCCAAAAGAGAGTTGGGCCCTAAGGGGGTGGAAAGTGTGAGATCCCACATCGGTTAAAGAGGGGAATGAAGTACGTTTTATAAAGGTACGGATACCTCTCCCTTATAGATGCGTTTTCCATGGCCTAATACACCGGATCTCATAAGAACTCCGAGGTTAAATGTGCTTAGGTGAGAGTAGTACTAGGATGGGTGAACTCCTGGAAAGTTTTGGTGAAAAGCAAAATCATGAGGGCTTAGCTGGGCCAAGGCCCAAAGCGGATAATATCTGTAAGCAGATGATTTGGGTTGTTATACAGGTAGTATCAGAGTTGGTGCCCGAACCGTTGTATCAGCTAGGCTGGACCCTAAAGAGGGTTGAGCCCTAAAGGGGTGGAGAATGTGATATCCCACATTGGTTAGAGAAGGGAACGAAGTATGCCTTATAAGGGTACAGATACCTCTCCCTTACAGGCACGTTTTTCATGACCTAATGCACCGGATCCGATCATAACTTCGAGGTTAAATGTGCTTGGGTGAGAGTAGTTCCAGGAGGGGTGATCTAGGCCTCGGGAAAAGCAAAATTGTGAAAGCTTTGCTAGGCTAAGGCCCAAAGTGGACAATATCTATAAACATGTGATCTAGGGTGTTACAGAATTGATCAAGTTAGATTGTCCCTAAGATATAGCAATTGATGAATGAAGTGTGAGGAGTCAATTTTCAATTATATCTCATATATTCTCCTGCCTCTTAGGAAATATAAATGAAACCATTTGATCCAAGGGGTGTTTTTGTTTTTCATAATGCTTTACAATCTTTTAGCTATTAGAAGTTTGTTAGATAACCCAATTAGAGTAATACATTGTCCTCCTCCATTAATAGGCTTGGTGATCTCATTCTAGCTCACTTGAACAACACTAAGTAAGGTAATCCATGTCATCCTAATTTGGAAATTGGTCATGATAGTGACGTCAATCTTAGCTAAGAAGTATAGCATATAATAATGGAAAAGTGTGTGGAGGGAAACACTTACACCATATCTATATACATAAAAGAGACTAAAATGTTGAATGAAACTATACTAAAAAAGGAGAATTAGATATCTACTTCCATAGGATTTAAGAAGGATTTTAAACTAGTCTCAAGAATAACATCTAGCAATAGGAGAAAATCTCTTATTTTAGATGTTAAAACATGAAGGTGATAGCTTAGAACATGAGGAGCCAATGCTCCTTCCAACAAATTGTGCTAAAAGATCTCATTTTACGGCATAAAAAATCATATTGTTCATTTACGAATCAAGAATAAAGATGGAGAAATGTGATCTCTTACAGATGATTTCATCCAACTATAGGCAAATTACAAATCACTTTTATCATCTTAATGGTATAATTCTTATGTATTTTAATTACCAAGTTGTAAATGTCGTAAGCATTGATATGTTTGATCAAGCTATATATGTTGATGTAGTATATAACATTACAAAGAAGGCTAGTGTAATTTCATTCATATATACACATAACAATCCTTTTCATAGAAATCAACTTTGGAATCAACTTATAAGGGTAGCAAATAACAATCAAAAACCTTGGCTCTTGATCGGGGACTTTAACACCATTTTGAATTCTAAGGAATTTGAAGGTCTATATGCTTCCAAACAGCCTTGTTTAGAGATTAAGCAATGCATCACAGATATTCAAATATTTGACATTCCATATAGTGGAAATTTTTTTACATGGAATAATAATCAACATGGTACAATTTCATTAGGAAAAAAATTGGATAGGAGTATGGATAATTTGGAGTGGCTACAATAGGTTCCAAACTCAATCTTAGTGTTCACTATGACTAGTCTATCAGATCACTTCCTCTACATCACTCAAACTCAATCTGTAAATGTCAATACATCTTTTATATTCAATAATTTTCTAATCTCCTTGGAAGGATTTGATGAAATAATTTGGAAGGCTATTATTATTTAAATTTAGGGCACCAAGCAATTTATATATTCAACAAGAGTGAGACTCATTATAACTTCTCTAATGCAAATGTATAAAGAGAATATTGGTAACACTCATCACTTGCTGAAAACTACTAAAGAGGCTTCCATGTCTATTCAAGATGCTTGTATAAAAATCCTAGTTCCTGTGACCTCTAATATAATGAAAAGATTGTAATGCATGATCTCTCAAGAGCATTGTTTTATGATTATTCTATGATGAAGCAGAGATCTAGAGTCTAGTAGCTTAAATAATGGCATAGAAACTCAACTTTCTTTCATAAACCTGTGTTAATAAGGAAGAACATCAACATAATTGTTGGTATGGTTGAAGGAGATCAAATCATAACTGATCAAAGAGCACTGCTTAATGAGGCTGCTAATTATTTTTTAACAATTATGAATGAACCAGTAAATGCTCACTTTATAATCTATACTTAAAGAAATCATGTTGGAGACTATATCCCTTAAGGAAGTTGATGTCTTATCTAGGCCTATCACTAGTAAGGAGATTGATGATATTGTAAAGTTAATCAATCAACATAAAGCCATAGGTCCAAAATGGCTTCAATATTCTTTTCTTCATCAAAACTTAGCCTTTGACTAGAACTGTAGTTTATGATATTGTCTTAGAGTTCTATGCTTCTACAAAATTACTTGCGTATATCAATAGAAACTTCATCACCTTGATACCTAAAGGAGTGGAAATTTCTTCAGTGATTATAAACAAATAGCTTGATCAAAATTAATTTATTAAATCATTTCTATGATGATTGCTAATAAATTGAATAGGGTGTTAATCAATCATATTGATGATACACAGGAAGCCTATATTGTTGGACCTCGAACTTTTCTTGAAAATTAGAAATTATTAAATGGAATTAAATAAGGAATTGGGTAGTGAATGTAGTAAGTTAATGATGAGTGGGTAATATGTTTAGGTTATTATGTGTTGGGCAATGCCC
>JAOSBK010076133.1:0-14245 GCA_027568895.1 Erythroxylum shatona
TTTTCATTTTTATGGTGATTTGGGGCTAAATCAAAACCTAGGGTTTTGGAGTTCAAGCTGTCAATGGAGACAAATTCATAGGGCCTCCTTATACATTTTTTGAGCTATTTAACGTGTGAATTTGTAGAAACTCAAAACCTTGAAGTTGTAGATACAGGTGTATACTGTATCCCTGAATTGTTTTACTAATTTAGGGTGAGCCAAACAAATGAAATAGGCCCCGAATTGAAACTGGTTCAGAATACCAACGGGATTGAAACACGAAATGAAAGTTAATTGTTTGAGGACTTTAGAGTTAGAATTGGATGATGAGTTCTGATTATGAAATGCTAGAAAATGTGTCATCTAAGTGCTGTATAAAGGGAATTTTAATTGGATGAGTATCTTCTGAGATATGGCTAAATAAGTGAAGGGTGTTACTGACCTTAGTGACACAGAAGAGAACAGAAACAGGACAACTTTATAAAAATCACAATAAATACAAATTTCATCATTTTTAAGCCGTCTTTGATATGTGATAGCCATATGAGTCTATTGAAAATGGAGATTTGAATCACATCAATTGGATGAGAAATGAATAAGTTATAACAATTTGAGATAGGAAGGGTCCAACTCATGACAAAATATTAAGGCTGACTGTAAATGGGATATTTGGAAGCCTTAATGACCGAATTAAAAAATGTTCATAAAAAAATGGGAATTTATGTGTTAACTAGAGGTATGGAAAGTTTGAAAAACATTGGACTATGTACAAAAAGTTATGCCCTTGTGAATGAGAACTACGCTGATGAATTAGTGAATAAAATATAAATTCTTTTAATGATGTGTGTTAAGAAATGAGATTTATTTAAGAATGACTAATGTGGGCATATGTAACTGTTGTGTATGCTACTCAATAGCTTGTGAAAGTAGACGAGGAATTAAACTAGAAGTCATACCTAGTACCTCACAAGTTCAAGAAGATTAGAAAAGAGATCAGAACCCTTGAGATAGTCGAGGTGAGTATAATCATGCTACTATACTTTTGTAGTAATCCTTTCTATCTTGCGGCTTTGTGAATTATTCTTGAATCCGTATGACTTATTTGATATATGACTCCATGTGATTGAGTCTAACATGTTGGATGCCAGATTGGCTAGATGATATTCAGATTCTTTGCATCTTCTGGTTCCCTTATTGTGTTGAACCTATTGATCGCAATTCTTTGATGAATCATGTTTTTCTTGTTAGCCATGATCGATGAGTTCACGGGATACCTAGTTGATAGGGTATATTATCAGACTATGTGCACATAAGAAACCCGCCGGTGATGGGTTAGATCTGAGTCCTACCTAGAGAGGGCAGGCCTCTAGGGGTAGGGTTAGGCCAACCTTGTCTAGAATTAGAAAAGGGGAGATACGCCGTACTAGCATGCCTTTGTCTCTTCCTAAGAAATTCAGAAAATCCAAACTCAAAATGATGAGAAATTATAACTCAGAAATGAGCAAGTTCAGAATTAGAAATCTAGTGGAAATCTATCAAAGAAAGAACCCAAAACTCAAAACCCAGAGCACAAAAAAGAATTCAGAAACCATATTCATTTTTTTATAACAGCACTATTTATATTGAGCTTTATTATTGATACTCATGTGATTGCTGCATTTGACATTACTACCTGTTTATTCATTGATACCGTGTATTGTTGCTTAGAATGCCACAGACCATTCTTGTGAAGTTGTGTTACCTAGCCTCACAAGGATGGTAGCATGTTTATATCTTACTGAGTCGTGTTGTAGACTCACCTCTCACTATCATCATTTCAGGGGATTAGCAGATCGTATGAGAGAGAAATTCAAACCTTTTGAGACTCGCTTGGATAAATAGACAAGTAAATTTTTTTGACATGATATAAATTGCAGATGCTTATAGCTGCTCCATGGTTTGTCATAATCATATGTACATGATACATGTATGGATATGCTATGTTGAGAATGATGTCAGTTGATGATATGAGATGATCATAGATTGGCAGATTATAAGTAGATAATGTATATGAGAATTGCAGATTTGGATCCTTACTTCTTTCAAAACTATGAAGCAGGTATAAGAATTAATCAGACAAATGAATGGGTCATGATGGATTTTCAGTAGAATATAGAAAGAAAACTTAGGCTTAATACGGGTTTTGGTGGCATTAAGCCTACCCATTCCCTAATGCCAACACTGTCCAAAAGGCGGGTCATGTCAGTATTGGATGTGTGTGCTCGCTCGCATGCGTACGTGTGCAATAGTCACAAGAAAATTAAGAGGATCCATAATCAAAGAGTACAGATATATTGGACACTTTGTATTTTAAAGAAATAGGAAGATCTATAGTTTAGAGCACTAATATGCTAAAGATAATGTATTTTTCAATGAAAGCAGAGAGATTTATAGTTTAGAGGCACAATACACTAGAGTATGATCTCTTTCTTAAAGATTTGTAAGAAAAGTTAAACATAGGTTTAAAAATTAGTTATAACTTTGTCATCTGAACTTTGATTGACATGATTCAGGTGGCTACGAAAGGCTAAGAGATAGATCCATAAGTTTTGTTTTTGAGTTTTTCAAGAATTGGAGTGTTCCATGGCCTGGGATATGATCATATTCTATATTGTGTTTCATAATATGAAAAATTATAAATAGAAAAAAATCTAATTTTAGAAGTTCTTTCATATTATTTCATTACAAAATTAGGGTTGGATGTCCACGTAGAAGAAAAATCTTAGTGATACATCGATTACCCATATTCAACATTGAGAGAGATTTAGAGCCATCCTTTAGTAGAAAATAACATCAAAATATTGATATGTATATAAGAAAATTCTATAAAATCTTCAAGTCTTTTGTTCGTGTTTATTTTTTTGAATATGATGTGAGACTAAATTTTATTTATGTCTAGATAGGAGGAACATTAGTAATTGTTTTGTATGGATTGATTTTAGTTATTATATGAAATATTTTTATACTCATAAAATATATGTGATTTTCTTAATACTAATCTAATTAAGATAGTGATTAGATTTGATCATAATTTATATACTTGCATGTGAATGGATTATAGCCTAAGTATTAAGCATTAAATAGGATGTTATAAATAACCTTACATAATTCCGTTAGTATTAAGATAAAACCTTTTATAATTCATTGATCTTAAGGCGTCTCTAAAGATAGGTGGTTGTATGTCAATAGGGGATAGATTATTACAATAGAAAAATTTTCTAGTCTGGGTGATAAAATCTCTAAATAACAAAATCATATGTATAAGATAATGTTAGGAAAAATTCTTTTCTATATAAGTACTCATATTTAATTTCTTCTTGCTATTTAATTATTCATATTGTTGCTAGTAGTAATTAACTTTCCTTTTACTTTAGGTTTAAAATTAGATAAATCACAAAAAGAGAGTTTAGAGAGCCAAGATTCAAATTTAATGAGAGCTTAAGGTTGATTGATTATAATGTAAGTTGAATTAGATTACTCAAATTGTTTAAAGAGTATAAAATGATTAATATGTACTTAGAGCATGGGACTAACATTCCTATGGTTTTGCCAAACAATTTGTAATTAGAGGAACCTATAAAAAATTGCAGATGACAAAAGGAAGAAGAGAAATAAAATATTAATAGGCCCAATTTGACAAGCAAGTTCATGAATATAAGCTTATAAATAGGTTAGATGCCATGGATGAGATGTATTGGATTGAATTTAAAGGTGGGTGCAATATGATTGAACTAATTTGCTAATTGTTTTAGGAGTATATGAAAATTCTCTTAAATTTCCAAATGATAAAGCTATAATTGAAGTCATAGATAAAGATGTTGTAGAAGTTAATGATAAAGGTGATGGACATTCTTTACATACTGATGGTGCTAATTCTAGAAATGATGGTGAATTTCCTAAAATAGTAGGCAATGAGGATCAGTTTCATGTTGAATTGTTTGTAAAGAATCAATAAATTCAAATGGATTCAATTGATTGTGGAAGTTTTCTTGTCAATAATAACTTTCCCAGTGGTGATGAATTAGATGCAATTTTGTGAAAGGACAAGGAGAATTGTCATATGTGATTATAAATATAAACCTCTTAAATGGATGTTGGGAATGATTTTTTTTAATGAAAATGTCAAACAAGCTATAAAATATTATACAATAAAAATTAATTTTAATGTTAGGTTCAAGAGGAATGAACTGAAAAAACTAAGGATTAAGTAAAATGAAGGCTACAAATATGATTTGTATGCCATGGTAGCAATGATAAGTGCTTTAAGATTAAGACATATATACCAAAGCACTTATGCTTTGAAATTAACAAGCTTGGGATGGCTTCCATCATGTACTTGACTAGGAATTTCAAGAAAAAGAACTTTATAGAAAAAGTATTATAACCATATAAATGGTTGAAAAAAGGCCAAAAGTAATTGATTTTTGTAATTCATGCATATTTAAGAGGTGTGCTTGGTCCATATTTGTAAAAGAATTCAATGAGGAATTGAAGAGATTAAACTTGTTGAAGCATGGATATGTTGTTGCTTTAATGGAGCATCCAGTCCAACCTAAACCACAAGCTTCCTATTCTAACTTAGGTACATCATTAAAGGATATGGTTAAGTCTCTTGCTATTAACACTTTGCAGTTCCAACAAGATGTGAAACAATTTCAGCAGAAGACAAGATTTCAAATTCACGAGTTAAGGTTTAATATTTAGAATTTTGAGAACCAGGTAAGTCAAATGATAGTTATCAACCATCTAATAGCTCAAAGTGGAGGAAAATTTCCATTACAATTGGAGATAAATTCGAAGAATGTTAACATGATGACCTTAAGGAGTGGTAAGATGCTTGAGGAGTCTAAGAGGACTACACATAGGATGGGGAATGAAGAGGAAATTAAAAAGGAGCTTAAAGAAGAAAAGGGATATCTCATTTAATTTGAAGGTAAATCCTAACCCTTCAATATGGTTAAGACTAACTCTCTACTTTTTTCAAGTAGGTTAAGCAAAATTAAAGAAAAAGGACAAGGATAAGGAGATTTAAAAGTCTTTTTTGGAACATTGAAATGAATATACCATTATTGGATATGATCAAGAAGGTGCCAAGGTATGAGAAATTCCTTAAGGAATTATCTACTAATAAGCGAAAGCTGAGAGGTAATCAAAGATCAGGATGTTTGAAAATGTTTTTACAGTCTTATTAAAGAAGTTATCTCTTCAGTGTAAGGACCCATGTATGTTTACCATTCCTTGTAAAATTGGCAACAATAGGATTAAATAGGATATGTTAGATTTAGGAGCACTGATTAATGTCTTGACTTGTTCCATCTATGCTTCTTTAAATTTATACCCTCTAAAAGAAACTATTTTTTTTTCATAAAATTGACTAATCATACTGATTATTACCTAGATGGGGGTGATTGAGGATGTGTTTGTATATGTTAATGAAATAATATTTCCTATAGATTTTTATGTCAAAAATATGGATGATGATATTTCCCATAATCCTGCATCTATCCCTTAATATGATTTAAAATAAAATTGATGTCCTGAGGGTACCCTCATAATATAATTTTATGGGAAATGATCCATTTTAATATTTTTTTATGTCCTTAAATAACTTGAAGATGGCCATTCTTTTTTCACAATTAATATGATTGAACCTTCAACATATGACATTTTTAAATGGAAGTTGTTTTAACAAAGGAGAAGGCCAAGGCTTCCTTTGACAAGATGATCTCAAGGAAAAGCTTCATTATTAGATAAAAAGTGTTTCTTTTTTATTATAGACTTAAACTATTTCTAGGTAAGTTGCATTCTCATTGGATTGAATCTTTTGTGGTTACTAATGTTCCTTCATATAGTGCAGTAAAGAAATAAAGTTTAAAAAAAGGGAAGACATTCAAGGTGAATGGCCATCACCTAAAGCCATTTTATGAAGAATATCAATTGGAGAATGCATAAGTGGTGATACTTGAAGCAGTAAACAAAGGCTCTATTTAGGAGGTAACCTAAGGGAAGTTTGTTACTTTTTCTTTTACATTTTTCATTTTTTTATTAAATGCTTCTTCTTTTACATTTAATGTTAAATTGAGGATAATGTAAGTTTCAAGTATGGGGCAGGGAAATTTGGTTCTTATATGTGTTTATTCCTTTGCATGTTTTAATATTAAAAAAAATTCTCTCTTTTTCTATTGCTATAAGATTATATAGTTATAATTAAAGAGTCGAATTAATAAAAAAAATTCATGGCAATTTGGACAAGCATTTTTACTTTTGAAGTTGGTCAGTATACGTTTCCTTTAGAAGAGTAGTGACTTAGGGGTGGACATAAACTAGTCATATTTTAAGCGTTTTAGACTAATACTTCCATATCAGTCTTATTGTTTTTCTTTCATATATGAACTTCATGACATATAAATCCTAACTTTGTGTTAATTTTCCATTTGAAACCACAATTTTATCATATAAATTAATATGAAAATGATGTAGGCGTTCTTTGTTTTATAAGATATTAGCTAAATAGCCTACCTAACGATATGATTTTTTCTATTATTAAGCCTCTTCGAGCTTTATTAGATTTTCTTTTTTTTTGTGTTAACCATATTACGAGCCTATGTTTATAGATACATAAGAGAATAAGTGTGTGGGTGCTCATATATGTGTATTGGTTATAGTTGATGGTAGTATTTCCTATCAATAAGTTCCATTATCGATGTAGTTTCTTTGTATCTTTGTCTATAAAAAATATATTTCAAAAAGAAAAGTTGTCAAGGAGAAAAATCAATTGTTTTTATAAGTAATTCATATTAATATTTATAATTCTTTATGCTTTATATGGTTTGTAGTTTGTAGGCTTGAGTCTAAGTTATGGAACATAGTTTTTCCTTTATCCATAGTTGATGATGCACATATTTGATTAGATTTTAATTTTTGCATTTGATACTCTATTGAGTGTTTTTCCTACTTCACTAGTTTTAATGACTTTTTAATTACAAGACTCATATATTTCTCACCTTTACCTTTTTTCCTATTAGAACATTTAAAATTACTTTGATTCATGTTTCACACGTGAATTTTAGTGGTGAAGAACTAAAAAGATATGCAAAGTTGTGGAGCTTCTTAATTAAGAAAGGTATTTGAGTGTACCTATAGATTGATTTTATTTTTAAACATAACTTGTTAAAGTTTACCCCTAAATTGCTCAATTTGTGAAGGGAATGGTTATTGATTGATTATGAGTGAAAACATTAAATGTTCAATATTTGCTATATTTTAAAAGTTATTCATATTTTCTAACTTTGTATTAGTAGGAAATATGGTTAAAAAGGAAGTGTTTTGATCTTGATTTTGATCTTTAACGCTCAAGGAAGGTTAAAGGCTAAGTGTGGGGGACTTGATAAGTGCTTGATTGATTATCTATTTATTACCTAGTGCTTAGTGATTAATACTTATATTAAGTTCAAGATAATTATTTTGGTTTATATATTGGTTTAGGTACAAGTTTGAGGAAAAAGAACCAAAACAAGCTAAGTCAACATCTTTGGTGTAGTTATACTAATGTTTGGTCTTATTTGTCTTCATGAAATAAAAAGCAGATGAGTTAAGGTGAAAATGGGACAAAGAATGAAAGAATTAGAGTCACTGTGACTTACATGCCTACGTAAAAGTGTACATGCTCATGTAAAAGTGTACACAATCTTCTACCATTACTATTTACAATAGAGGGTTAAATATTACTTCATGGTAGTTACGAGCTTCATACAAAAATAGTGGAATAAATATGAAAACATTGAAGATGTCTAGAAGGAATATTTACTCTATCAATACAATGAGGAATGAATGAAAGTGTAAAAGGTTTTGAAATATCAAAGATATCTAAAAGGATGATTTACTTGGTCAATACAATGAGGAATGAATTAAAGTGTAAGAGGTTCTAATGAGTAAGTAGATGAAGAATGATCATATAGAGGAGTTGGTGGATATAAAGATGAAGAAGATAGAATATGATCAGATGTAAGTTAGGCCATTATGCATTAATTACTACAAGATAAATCTACAAAAGAAATATCAGGAAATAGGGATATGGCTGAATAATAGAAAAATTGATGCGATGGTTTGTTGACTTAAAATTTTGACATATTTGAGAACATCTTATGTTCCTAAAAGGTTATTAAGGAAAGATACAAATTTCCTGAGATAAAAGATCTTAACATCTAAATCTTTTATTTTCTATTCCATATCTCAGAAAGCAACATAATCATACTTGTGGTTCTAGTTTGGTATATTCATATAGTTGTAGAATAACAAAGTAAGAACCACCAAATAATTTAAGAGTTTGGTTATTAGTTTGATTTTATAAGCGTTTATGAGGAGAGATATAGCCTATGATAGGAGTAAAGAGAAAATTTATAGTATAAATAACAATAAAAGCATCTTCTCTTTAAAAGATTTTTGGAAGAGAGGAAAAGATAAGGAAAGCCTAAACAATATCTAAAATGTGTCTATACTTTCATTCCCCATATCCATTCCATTGAGAGGTACTTGACAAGATTTTTAAATGATAGTTCCTTATTGATCAAAGATATAAGTGAAGGATTTGTCTTTATATCTTAATTTTGTGAAAATTTGAGCCTAAATCACATATGTAAAGTGAAAATAAATGGAAAATAGTTTAACGCTATAAAATATGAGATAAATTCATATATATCTAGAAAATTATTAACAAAGATCACATAAATTATTATAAATCACCTAAAGTGTCACTAGGAGCAAGTCCCCAGATATGATAATGAATAAAATCAAAAGGTGTTAAAAATTAAAATCAATATGAAGAAAAGTTAATGTATGGATTTCTAAAAGTTGATATGAAAATTCAATAAAAATTTTAAGACTTAACTTGACCAAAAAAACCATTAGAAATTAAAGATCCTAAGTTAATATTGGAGAGATAACAAAGATGAGAGTGACAGAAGTGGGATGTAAAAACGCCAACAATGAGTTTGGATATAAGATGAAGACAGGTAAGTTTAAAAAGTCATCAAACTTATGCTCTTTTTGAAGAATCTCACCTATTTGTGGACCTTATACAGTACAACAGTAACTTGGAAAAAATAAGTTATTACCAAGTTCTCATAATTGACTAACATAGATAAGATTCAAAGAAACTTTAGGAATAAGAAAGGTAATAGGTAAGGATAACTTAGGTGTTTGAATAGTGCATATACTTCGAACGTAGATAGTAAATTATCAAAAATATGAACAATATATTAAATAGAAAGAGAGGTTAAGGAGTCAAATTTATTAGAATTAAATATTATATGGTTGTAATAAGTAGAATCAAAGTATTATAAAGAGGAAGTATCCAAAATATTGGATAAAATAAGACATGATATAGTAGGTTAAAATGATTATAGAAGAGCATAAAGATATTTAAAGCGAAAATTGGGAGATATTATTTATTTAAGCCTTAGTGGCAACAATAACAACAATATTTAGTTAATTATGATAGAACTTGGAAAATTTGCTTTATTCTGAAGCTTGTCTTAGTAGTTTTTGCATTTAGAGATATAAAGACTGTTATTTTTACAATAATTGAAAAAATCTGTCTTGGGACTTTTTAGTTGAGTTATAAGGGATAAAAGTATGATATTATAAGGTTAAAGACGTAAGAACAACATTAATGGATGGTACAAACCTTTTTATATGAAAGACATTTATTCCTATCTTTTTATAATCAATTATTTAATCATAGAATTGATAGGTGTATATTATAATATGTATTCTAGATGTTTAAGTGTGGCTTTAAAGTGTTTTCTTAGCAGATAATCACATGTTTAGGACCTATATTTGTGTTCTTTTTAGTGTTTTTGTGTGTTTTATTTGTTTGATTGTGTTAAATTAAGGATTTGATCGTAATATTATGTTTTAATGGTTGTTTGATGTGTTTGTTAGTGAGTGGGAACAATAAAAAATAAAGAAAAGATGAAGAAAGAGTTAAAGAACAAGACCGTGTATGATCATCCATTCAATTAGCAGAGGGGATGAACCCTCTAGCATGATTGTGTTAGATTGTTAGGATAGCCAATGCACAATCATGCACTGGCAATTTCCAACTTGCAAGATTTTTGTAATCTTAACATTTCAAGGCTATGTTTGGAACCAAAACAAATGGGACAATCTTAGAAAGAACCCTAAAAGGCTCAAGAGTATAAAAATAAAAAGAAAAACATAAAAAGGAGGCTGCATATAAAAAAAGAGAGATCAAAATTGGAAACATGAAGATTAACTCCATCTTTTAGATTTTTCAAATCAAGTCTTTATGCTGATTTATTTCTTTTCTCTTCTTCTAGTTTATTGCCTTGTATGCCGAATCTAAATTGTTGTGTTTTGAACATTATGGATTGCTAAATCTATATTAAGGTTTTATTCTTGAATTGTTTTGTATAACTTTGACCTTGTTAGATTTAATATATTACTGCTTTGTGATGTTTTTATTACTCATCCTTGGTTTGAATTGAAAGATTGAATCATATTATTGGTGCTAAGTTGTGCAATAAGAGTTGGTTCTTTAATATACTTATAAATATTAGGCTAATAAGCAATTGAGAGAGATCTTAATTGTGAGTTAATTATCCTTAGGACTGCTTCAAATCCAATTGAGCAGTTAGGAATAGTTTTGAGAGATTAAGAGATTCCAACTCATTTTTTTATTTATTTTAATCGGGATTACTTGATTAGATCTCAAGAAAGGATAACCATAACCTTTGAATATCTAGGATCAAACATAGTTGAATTGACAAGGCAAAGGGAAAACAAAATAATGATATAATAATCCTTAATTTTACATTATTGAGGAAATTTACTTTCATTATTACCTTTTATTTGTTTAGTCATTAAGTATTGTCAGTTATTTAAAATTTCAAATAATTCAATCTTTTTTAGCTTAGAAAAAGTGTAATTCAAATTATTAGGTGACTATATTCAATCCTTCTAGGATAGATATTATTTATATTAAAACATATGACTCATTTGCTTACAGTATAACATAAAATTAAGTAAACAAGTTTTTAGCACTGTTGCTGAGGATTGCAAGTTTAGCATCTTATCAAATTTAAATTATTTTAATTTAAGGAATTTGATACTCTTTTCTTGTGTGTTTGCAAGTGCATAAACACAACATCGTCAAAGAACAATTAAACAGTATAAAAGTCACATCTTCCAGCCCACTTAAGATAATTCAACATGGATGTCAACTGTATGGGTAAGAAAACCATATCTTATCTAATTGTTTCTTAATGGAGAAAAACAATATAGAGTAACCAAAATTTTTTTGAGCATAGTATGGTCAATCAGGTAATGATCCCTATTATGATATTTACAATCCTGAGTGGAAAAACAACCTAAAATTTTATTTTATAGTAATGAAGGAATCAAATAATAGGTTAAGGCCCATTAGGATTCCAATAAGATAGGCTCGGTTTATTAGATTCAGAGATAAATAAGTTAGTGGATATGCTAAGCTCTAAGTTCAATATCTAAGATGAAAGTCAAAAAAGGATGGAAGCCAAATTTGATCAAATAATGAAGAACCACTTATTTTCCATTCATAACTTGGAGGTTCAAATTGTGTAACTCGCCAATGCATTATTAAAAAGGAATATGGGGAATCTTCCAAGTAACATGGAAGCTTAACTGATATCTATATCATGCTATGACATTTTTTAGGGTAACCATTACAATCATAAATGTTGGGTACTAAACTATATGTGGGAGCATCCATATTTCATGTGAAATTGGCTTCAAATAAGTAACCCTTATGCTGATGCATGGAATGATTACTTTCATCTGAATCTTTACAAAAACAATAATAAGAAGAACATCTTATAGATTTATTAACAAAAGAACTTTCCAAAAATGAAGCTAGCCCCCATAAATTCAAAGAGGCATTTTCTTTGCCAGAATATATTAAGTTGAATACAACATTTTATTTTAGCTTATTAATTCCTTATAGTGAAGAGGAGTCAAAGGTCGACTTTATAAATAAAGTTACAATTTTAAAAAAGAAAGAAGAATAGATGATAGAGAAAATAGAGGTTAAAGAAAAGGAGGAAGCCTTTATCCAAGAAGAGAAAGTAGAAGAGTGCATAAAGGTGATTGAGGAAGAAAAAGAGGAGTAAAATAAGGAAACCATTGATGAATTATTGGTAGGCAGCTTAAGTACAGATGATTTTCACATCCTACAAGAAAAACTGTTTGAGCCAATAGAAGATTGAGGGAGCTTTTTTATTTCTTGTTTTATTAACAGTTTGTTATCGAAAAAGCCATTAATGGAGTCATTTACATTTATTAATTTAATACATTATGTCCTTATCATTAAATTACAACATGTGGCTTGTTCATAAGGTACTAAATGCCATATGGAGAGAAGGGTGGAAGCAAGCCACTAGGTTTTGGACTTAGGTTGATGGTAAATACGAAGGGTAAGTCAAGATAATGATATTAAATAAGCATTATTTGGGAAGCAACCCAAGAATTAAGATAGGTCTTTTGTAATTTCGTATTTGTTAGTCCTTTTTTATTTTTATGTTTTATGTTTATTTTGTAAAGAGTTGATTGATGGACCATCATGGCATAAAGTGTGTCTAAGTTCCTTCTCTAATGCCATCACCACCATAATGCCCATAAGTATTCTTACCCTTATTTAAATATTTTATTATTTATTTATGTATGTTATATTTATTATGCGTGTTGGTTTTTAGTTTTTTTTGTGTGTTTTCCACATTGAGGATAATGTTTGGTTCAAGTGTGGAGACATATATACACTTGCATATCATTTGTGTATGAATTTACATTTGTATGGTGTTAATTTTTGATTATGTTAGCATATGTATATTTTTATTGCATAATATTGCATTGTATGAATGTGTCAATGAAATGAATTGAATGAAATGGGCTTACGTTTAAATATGGTCATTTAAATTGTAAAGGCACATTAACTTGTAAAGTTTGTGTTTTAAGTGGGATGAATATGCACATTAATTAGGATATTACAACTTTTTTTTCACTTTATGACATTTGTTGGGATGCACTATTGAACCCCATATTTTTTTCTTTAATTAAGCATGGTTTAAATGAATTTTGAGGTTTTGATAGATTAAAATTTTGGAATTAATTATTATGTCAAGGTTAGTAGGATTTTATTGCATGGATTAATGGAATTGAAGTGTTAAGGTTATAAGAATGTTTAAGGATATTTTTGGCAAGACACTTAAGGTTAAAAGAATATAAGCCTATAAGGAAGGGTAAAATGAACTTTTTAGACTCATTATAGGTAGAATTGGAAGAAGAAATTATGGTCTCGTATTTTAAAAAGAGAGAAGAACGAATATTGAAGAGAAAAAGAGGGAGTGTCATGAAGAAGAGAGAGAAATACGAAGAGAAGAAGAGAAGGAGAGAGAAGAGAAAAGAAGCTAGGGTTTCAATTTTCTTAGCCTTCAAGAGAGATTTTGAGGTTGTTTAAGAAGGGGAAAAGGAAGAGGAAGAGAATAGCTTCCATTTGAGCCAATAAACATTTCATTTGGTGAAGATTCAAGGTAATATCATTGTTAATATTTTGGATTTTTGGAAGAATTTTGTTGGGCATCATTTCCGGAAACCAACTCTTGCGAAATCATAAAGCGAGAGCGTAAACCCATAGGGTTATTTTCATGAACCCTTATTAGGCATCATCCCACAACGGTGGCATGCCCCATGACAAACAAACATCAAAACGAGCATATTACTCCAACTCAATCGTATAACGAGGAAGTCAATATGAACATATATACACAACCGAAACTACTTCCATCTATCATTTCATTTCTAAAGCAACAAAGTTTGAAATTTTTTATTTACATATCTAAAGCCACACCATAGGCTTATTAGAAAATACAAAAATAGAAAATTTGCGGAAGTTCCCTTAGGCTCTTGCTCACTTGATCTCTTAACTATCACCTGAAAATGGAACAGAAAGGAGGTGAGCTTGACAGCTCATGGGTAACAATTTATAATGGAAAAATAAGCAAAAACTATTGAAAACGTTCACTGGTCATAGAAAATTTTTATATGTTTCATAAAACACGTGTTTTTTAGGCTTTCAGCAAAAATTCATAAGTTGTAAAACATGAATGCATCAAACTTATTAACATAACATGAGCACATAAGCATATCAAATGGTTTGGGTGGATCCAAAACA
>JAOSBK010076200.1:0-14239 GCA_027568895.1 Erythroxylum shatona
CATCTTTTGTGATGATTGATTGTAATGTTAATTGTTAGGAGCATTTTTGGAATTTGTGAAAAATTTGTGAATGGCAAATTTGTTAGATGTGTCACGATATGAATCTCAAGATTTTCGATATATGCCTTCGGGCATTCCGTTTTCAAATATGATTTATGTGATAAGTGGGTTTGGTTAGGTCCCTTAAGTGAGTCGGTGCACTGTCTCTTTTTAATTAAAGGCTTCTCCTGCCTACCAGCTAGTGGCACTGGAGCTCCGATTTCGGACTCCCATAAGTCACGGCTACACTGGACCGCTATGCGGAAAAGTGTAGTACGTTTCGTTCATGGCTGCACAGGACCGCTTTGCGGGAATGTGCAGTACGTTTCATTTTGGACCGACCCAAACCAATTGATGTGTTTATGTGTTTTTGATTTTTGTTCATCGTTGTGCTGCATTCATGTTTGAATTTGTTCATAAACTGTGAAAAAAATTGAGAATTTTGAGAAATGAAAAAGAGAGATTTCTAACTGTGATATTTTTGGAAATTGTTTAGAAGTGATTTGAAAAGGGGAATAGTTTGAAAAAGAAGCTTTTGATGAATTTTCATGAAATGCTGATAAATGGAAAAATGAGTTTTGCAAATGTTTTTGCTTATGTTTCAATTTATAAACATGTTATCTACGAGCTGTCAAGCTCACCCCTCTCTTTCATCCCCATCTCCAAGTATCGAGCAGGAGATCGGATGAAAGAATATCAAGACGTTTTTGTTCGATTTTGCATCGTTTGTATTTTGTGTAAATTGGGATTTTGGTATTGATATTGTATATGGCTTGGAATGTCATTAGTATATGGTAAGCGTTTATTTCATGATGTATTTGAATTCTGAGATTTGTATATGGCATTGAGTTATGGAATTGTTTATGAATATGATTGGGTTGTGTTTGGATGTGAATTATGGATTTTATGTATTGAATTGAGATATGGGTATGATTTATGTATGGATGAATGTGAATGAATGTGTTTTGGATATTGGATAATGTGATTTGGATTCTGGACGGGTGGTCCGATGAAATTGTGTGGTTTGATTGGGAATTATAGAAGTGCGTTTTAAACTATTTACAGGTTTTGGGTTTAATAAAAAGCAGCCGTTATGCTGCCGAAATTTTTATGACAAAAGAAAGAAAAGAATAAGATATATGATTTGTTAATAAGATGAGATTGAGAAATTGCATGTTAAGAAGCTTAATATGAATTGAGATTTGTATAAGGTTGAATTTCCAAAAGTGGAAATTATTTGTTTTGATTTGAATGAGTTTGAACAAAGATGAAAGAAATGAAAAAAAGGAAAGAAAGGAAAAAAAATTTATACCGTCTCGGATTGGGATAATCTTTAGGTTTCCAACGCGATAGTTTTTCTATGTTTACACTGCGGATGTCAGAAATTCGTATTTGATTCGCTTTCATTTGCTTTGATTCGATTCGCATTTTGTTTTCGCCCGCTTTATGTTTTTGATTGATCCGTTTGTTCGATTCGTTTTCGCTTTGTGTTTCATTTTCGGATCTGTTGTGATTTCCCATTTCGTTTATTTTCCGTTCTTTTGGATTCGTATTCGTTCCTTCGCTTCGTTCTTTGTTTTTGTTTTCCGTTTTCCGGTTGGGGTCCGTCTCCGAAGTCAGGTCCCAATAGAAAGTGTCCAAGATAAGTATTCTTGTTCATCAGTGTGAGTTGTTCAAGATGAAAGATGATGAGACTATTGATCAGATATTTGGACGATTTCAAACAATTGTTAATGGAATTAAGGCTCTTGGGAGAATTTACGATAATCAAGATCATATAAGAAAGATTCTAAAAAATCTACCTAAAAGATGGAGACCCAAGGTTACAGCAATACAAGAGGCCAAGGACTTAAGCAAGCTGAAGCTAGATGAATTTCTTGGTTCACTAAAGATACATGAAGTAGAGTTTGATGCAGAAGATAAACCTAGAAGAGATAAGTCTATCGCATTAAAGGTTGATCAGAATAGTACATCTTCAAAAGCATTAAAGAATGAAAAAATCAAGAATGATGATACCAATGAATCTGATCAAGATTCAAGTGAAGATGATGATGAACTATCCTTCATTTCAAGAAAGGTTAGTAGGATGTAGAAAAAGAAAGCAAAAGGAAATAAAGACTTTTCTTTCAAGAAGAATAGCAAAGACAAAGCCAAGAATGAGAAAACGTCTATCATCTGCTACGAGTGCAACAAAATAGGACATTATAAGTCTGAATATCCATTGATCAAAAGAAAACAGAAGAAAAGTAAAGAAAACAAAAAGAGCATGATGGCAACGTAGGAAGATTTGGACTCATTCTAATCTGATTCCGATTTAGAAACATCAGAACAAGCAAATATATGCTTGGTAGCTTAAAAAGAATGCAATGATGAGGTAACTTCTAACCTCAATGATCTTCAAGAGGCATATTTAGAATTGTTAGAAGATTTGCGTGCTATATTGAAGTAATATAGGATTCTAAAAAAGGAATTTGTTGAAAGCTTGAAGAACATGGAAGTGTTAGAGAAAGAAAATGTCTGCCTTAAGAAACAAGTAGATGATATGAAAAAAAAAATAACCGTAGATAGATCTGAGGAGATTAATCAATTGAAACAAATGATTATTAGTCTTTTAGCATATTTATCAACATTTACTAAAAGTACTAAAAGGATGAATGATATGATTGGAAAATGAAGACATCCAAAGGATAAGAGTGGTTTAAGGTTTACTAATAGTAATGTTTGTCATAATAAGAGTTTTGCTCCTAGTAGAAAGAAAAAGAAGCAATATTCTTATTATCCGAAGAATTATTATAAGTCTAACCCCGAAGGACCTGGGAAAATATGGGTACTTAGGAAAGACATAATATATAATGCAGATCTCTCTTCTTGAAAAAAGAAACCAACACCAATGGTACTTGAATAGTGGATGCTCATGGCATATGACAGGAAGAAAGTCTATGTTCCTAGACCTCCAAAATAAGCAAGGAGGATTAGTAACTTTTGGAGATAACCAGTAGGTCAAAATAATTGGAATTGGCAAAATTGGTAAATATTCATTTGTGTCTATTGATAATGTTCTGCTAGTTGAAGGATTAAAGCATAATCTAATTAGTGCAAGGTTTTAAAGTATTCTTTAATCAAAATTCTTATGTAGTAAAAAACAAGGACGGTTCCATATTCTTTTCTTCCAAGAGACGAAACAATTTCTATAAGATCAATTTAGATGATTTGAAAAGTCAAAATATTTCATGTTTTATATCAACAGATAAGGAAAAACTGATTTGGCATTAAAAGCTAGGCCATGTTAGTTTTAAACATATTTCCATGTTGGTTAGACATGATTTGGTAAGAGGATTACCAAAAATAAGTTTTAACAATGATTTATTTTGTGAGAGTTGTTAAAAAGGAAAATAAGTTAAAACATCTTTTTTTTCTAAAAATGTTGTAACTTCGTCTAGACCTTTAGAGTTGTTACATATAAATTTGTTTGGTCAAACTAGAATATCAAGTCTTGGAAGAAAGAAGTATGGTCTCGTAATTGTTGATGATTTCACTAGATTTTGTTGGATATTGTTTTATCAAATAAATATGAATCTCTTAAGTGCTTTAAAGTTCTATCCAAAAATTTACAAAATGAAAAAGGAATTTCTATTGCTGGAATTAGGAGTGATCATAGTAGAGAATTTGAAAATGATAAATTTAGAATGTTTTATGAAGAGAATGGAATTTTCCATAATTTCTCTGCTCCTAGAACTCCACAATAGAATGGAGTTATAGAAAGAAAGAACAAGACGATTCAAGAAATGGCAAGGACTATGCTATGTGAAATGAATCATCCTAAGTATTTCTAGGAAGAAGATGTGAATACATTTTGTTATATTCAAAATAAAGTATTCCTGTGACCTATTTTAAATGAAACAACTCCATATGAGTTATGGAAAGGAAGAAAACCAAATATTTCTTTCTTCCATCCTTTTGGTTGCAAATGCACTATATTGAATACAAAAGAAAAAATTGGATAAATTTCATTCTCAAACAAAATTAGGAATTTTTCTAGGATATTCGATGTCTTCTAAAGCTTATAGATTTTATAATCTTTTTTATAAATTTGTTGAAGAATCTATACATGTTAAGTTTGATGATAATTCTCATCCAGATAGAAGAGACGATTCTGATGATGAAACTCTATCTATTTCCTTAATTGATAAACTAGACATGTCACCTCTAGTTGATCCACCTAATAAGGTAGAAGATATTCCTAAAAACTTTAGTCTTAGGAAAGATTGGAAGTATAAATCCTCTCACCCAGAAAATCTGATTATAAGTGAAACTTCAGAAGGAGTGAGAACTAGGTTTAAATTTAGAAGAGACACAAATGTAACTTTTGTTTCTGAATTAGAATCTACGAAAATTGATGAAGCTCTTCAAGATGAAGCTTGGATTTTAGCTATGCAAGAGGAGTTAAATCAATTTACGAGGAACAACATTTGGTCTTTAGTTCCTAGGCCACCTAATATGTCTATCATAGGAACCAGATAGGTATTCAAAAATAAACTAGATGAATCAAGTAGAGTAAACTGTAACAAAGCTAGATTAGCAGCTCAAGGCTATAATCAACTAGAAGGAATAGACTATAATGAAACCTATGCTCCTGCAGCTAGACTAGAAGCTATTAGGATTTGGCTTGTATGTTGTTTGTAATGATATAAAACTTTTTCAAATGGATGTAGAAAGGGCCTTTTTGAATGGTTTTATAGATGAAGAAATTTATGTAAAGCAACCTCCTAGTTTTGAAGATACCGATAAACTAGATTATGTCTATAGCCTTCATAAAGCTTTGTATGGATTAAAACAATCACCTCATGCTTGTTATGATCGTCTAATTGATTGGAAATGACTTTATTAGAGAATAAGTATATAAGACTCTGTTTAGAAAATGTATCAAAAATGATTTCATTATAGTACAGATATATGTAGATGATATTATTTTTAGTGCAACTTTTAAAAAGCTATATTCCAATTTTGAAAATTTTATAAAAAGTGAATTTGAAATGAGTAGGATGGGTGAATTGAAATTTTTCCTTGGTTTAAAAATTAAGCAAACTGAAGAAATGATTTTTATTCATCAATAGAAATACATTAAAGAACTGTTAGTCAAATATAAAATGGAAAAGGTTAAATTTATGTCAACTCCTATGCATCCTTCAATCCTTTTATCTAAGGATGAAATAGGTAAGAAGGTTGATCAAACCCTCTTCAGAGGAATTATTAGTTCTTTACTTTAGCTAACTGTAAGGAGACCTGATATATTGTTTAGTGTTTGTTTGTGTGCAAGATTTCAAGCAAATCCTAAAGAATCTCATTATATTATTGTTAAAATAATATTAAGATACTTAGTAAGTTCTACTAATCTTTGTTTAATGTTTGAGCAAGGTAAAGATTTTAGGTTAATTGACTATTATGATGTTGATTATGCTGGAGATAGAATTGATAGAAAGAGTATAAGTGGAGGTTCTCACTTTCTTGATCGTAATCTAATTTCATGGTCAAGCAAAAGGCAAAGTTCAATTGCTCCATCTACTATAGAAGCTAAATGCATGACAGTTGCAAGTTGTTGTTCATAAATGTTATAGATTAAGTATCAGTTAGAAGATTAATCCATATAAGAAGATCAAATTCCAATCTTTTGTGACAACAAAAGTGCTATCAATTTATCAAAGAATCCAATACAACACTCGAGGGCAAAGCATATTGAAGTTAGATATCATTTTATACGAGACCTTGTACAGAGGGGAATCATCAATCTACAAAATGTTGAGATGAATCAACAATAGGCGATATCTTCACTAAACCATTGTGTGAAGATAGATTCAAGGAAATCAAATGGAACTTAAATATGGTAATGCTGAATTACCATTCTTCTGATACGTCGTGACAAAGACGATTCATATAAGAAGAAGATAAAAAGTCGTAAGTTTTCAAGTAAATAATAATGGTAAGTTATGAACAATAACTTTTCAAGAGTAGGCATAATAAAGAAATCTTCTCAAGATTCTAAAATACATTTTACTCTAGAATTTTCTTGAAATACTTTGAAAGTCACTTATTTAGTGCTCTCAACTAAGATGATTCAATACTCAATTCTAAGCTTCAAGTTCATTTCATCTCATATTTTTACTTTTAGAGACTAACTTCGCTACTTTGATTGAAATGCTTCAGTGTGTTTAATTTTTATTTGTTACAGATTACAAATGAAGCAATCACTTATCGATGGGAGACACGTTGATTTCAAATCATTGAAGGAATATTAGATGTACATTGAACCAGAGATTGAAGCAGTTGGCTGCAAAAACTTCTTTAAGGTTCATGAAAAGGTCTATTTGAATGAAATATATGAGTTTTGGAAGAATGCAAAGTTGGTAGACGATACCTTAGCATAAATGGTAGATGGTTTGTCAATTATCGTGCCACAAGATACTATCGAGAGGGTCAATGGGTGTCCTAGTATTGGAGTAAGGCTGTTTACTAATACAAAATGGATTACTCAAGGTCTTGTAGATAGAATACACATTTATTGAAAACTATATGGAAGTAGTGATCCTAATGTTAAGAAGGCGGCAACCCTTATTCCGAAGGCTAGTGTTTTACATTCACCGCTTCTTCATTGTTTTCTACTAAGATTAGGCTCGAAGGAGCTTATGATAATGAACGATGAACATTATATGTGTCACCTACTAAATCACCAACCCATTAATCTTTCGTACTTAATTTTGAAATACATGATAAAGTCAAAGGGGGATTCTAGCTCTTTATTCTTTGGAATATTGTTGACAAGGATTTTTAGAGAATCTAGAATCTTTCTCAATAGAGGTAACAGGGTAAAGATGGATGAGAAGAATATTATTAATGCCACAACTATTCACAGAATGGGGATAAAGTTTACTAATGAGGAAGATATAGGCTCTACACCCAAAGGAAGGTCTAAGGGGGAGCTTATAGTAAGACGGTGCATAAATGAATGTGGTACGTCTGCAAGAAAAACAAAACCTCGATCAACAGGAAGAACATCTGTAGAAGAAAAGACTGAGAAATCATTTGATGCACTAATAAAACCTAAGATGATTCTATAAAATGAGGAAAGTTGAGTTCAACAATCATCCTAACAATCATCACCTACCAAATCAATTTTCTCTATTTTGCAAAGCCAATCAGTAAAATCATCTGGAGAGGTAAAAATTAAAAGGAAGTTGGTATTTGAAAGGAAGAAGCCTCAACAACAACTTTCTTCTAAACCAGCAGAAGAACAAAAGAATGTGAAGCCCAGTCAGAAGAAGGTTTCTTCATTTGATGTTCAACAGAAGGAAAAAATAGTTGAACACCAATTGGAACCTTACAATCATTCTCAACCAAACAACAAAAATAATTTGAGAATGAAGATTTTAGAAGAATCATTACCTGTTGAATGTAGAAGCTCAATTATTATCAGAGAACCTTCATAAAAGTTAGTTAAGGTAGTAGTCGAACTGATACCAATTAATGATCAGCCAATACATCTACTAAGTCATAAAGAACGAATGTTATTTGGTATTCTGCGAGATGAGAAGGTAGAACCATATTTGTTAAAGATTTCGAAAGATCAGTATACAATCTATCCAATTATGAGTAGAACATTAATAAAAATTATGCCAGACATACAACCAAGATGCTCAACCCCTGTGAGAAAAAAAAAAGAGAAAAAGAAGATGTTTCCTAAGGGAAATAAAGATGATCTTATAAAAGAGCAAATTCAAGTAGCTGTGAAGAACATAGATGATGCATGTAATGTAGCTCAACCTAGAGGCATCTATGTTTTACACCACATTTCAAAAGCATCAGGAAGTAAATTTGGAGTTTCAACCACCGATGAAAACTTCAAGGTAGTTGGCAAAGTGAAGGAAGGACAGTACAGAAGTATCATGGTTGAAGGTACTAATTTCAACTTAGAAACCTTTGTGTATTTGGTCATGCATTTTAGAACTTTAGGTTTCATACCTTTAGTCAAAGATGTGTTACACCTTCTTGGGCAACCAATTCTGAAACCACCTAGACCTGATGATCTTGATCTCCTTGAAGGAAGACAAACATTCAATCTACCATCTATTAAACTTATAAAGATAGATGTTTTACCTTTAGAACAAATTTGTTGCGGAAAACCTTCATCCACTTAGTAAAATACAACAAGATCCTACTGATAATCTGAAGTTCTTAAAGCATTTCATAAATTGGACGAAAGCAAGTCATAGTCAGAAGGAAGTTTAGGAAATTAACAAAAGAAATTGAGGAGCTTCATACTAAGGTTAACGAACTCGCTAACTCAATGGGTGATCATCATGAAGAAGTAGCACTACTACAGGTTACTATTGAACAAGACCTCAAAATGATCCACACTGACATGCAATGTATGTTTTTTGAAGTTCTGAAGCATTTATAATGAGCAATATTTTTTATTAATAACAAACAAGGGGAGAAGGAGAAAAAGAGGAGAACGAGAAGAGACCATAGAAAGCAGATAGAAAGCATTATATATATCTTGTATGCAATTCTTTTCTTATGTTTTTACTTTATTATTTATCAGAATACTATTTGTCTATTCTTCTATAAATATCATTTTATCTTCTAAAATTATGATTATTTGTTATCATCGAAAAGGGGGAGATTGTTGAGTCAAGAAGACTTTACAATTAATTTTGATGACAATCAAATAATAATAATCTTAGAAATGTATGAAGTGTATTGATAAATTTGCTAAGTGAGCAAAAAAATGTAAGTAACACTTAGTCAACTCAGAAGATGCACGGTCAATATCAAACTAAACGCTACACTAGATGAAGCGCGATGCCAGATGAAGCACAACAATAGATGAAGGGCTACACCAGATGAAACGCGATACCAGACAAAGCATAACAACAAATGAAGCACAACAACAAATTAAGCTTAATAACAGATTAAGCGTAGTAAAAGAAAAAGCATTATTCTAGACGATACAAAAGAAAGATATTCTAGAATGTTAGACAATTAGTTAGTCATAGTTAGTTACAAGACTTAACTAATGACCATTTCTAGAAGATTTAAGAAGCAGTTTTCAAGAAGACAGTTGGTGACTTAGGCTATAAATACCAGTACTATTCGAAGAAAAAAAATGAATGTATTTACATTAGCAAAAATTCTATATTCAAAGTGTGAAAAAAGTGAGCAAATACATCTGTAACCTAAAGCTCAAAAATACTTTTCTTCAAGAGAGAAAGGAAGGCTAGAGCTTGGAGAGGCTAATATAGTTGATAAAGATTACTTTGTGAGAGAGACCTGAAGAGGCTCTGCAAGTGTAGAAAGAATACTTGAAAAGTTGGAAGAGTATAGTGAAATCGCATACTAACTCTGAGGATTGGACATAGACCAAGGTTTGGGGTGAACCAGTATAAAATTGCAGCATCTATTCTCTAACCCATATCTTTTAATTTTCTTGTTGTTAGATGAATAGAAAATATTACTTGCGATTGCATTTCTTATTAACTTTAGCAAAGTGTTTTAGTAATCATTTGAATTTTTGTAAAGAAGTTCAAAAAATCCCAAAAGATTAATATTTAAAAAAAATACACAATTTAACCCCCCTTCTTGTGTAGTTTGTATATCATATCAGATTTCTCTATTAACAAGTGATTTACTTCATAGTTTTGCGATTTATCTCCGTGTAAGTAAAGGAGTTTACTTCAAGTGAATGATGAGTTTCATATCATCATAGTAGTTGACTATTGACAATGGTACCATTAAATGAATCTGGAATCAAATATGTTTTTAAAGAATAAAGTAGGTCATTTCTTTAATCTTAAAACATACACTTTAGCATTCTTTTATTACAAACCACAATCTAGATGAGTGGTGAACTCCTGTGTATTTCATTATAAATCTTGATATGGTCAGAATGTATTTGTATAGAGTATCAATCTAGTGTTTGCATGTTGGAATTATTAATTGAAACATATATTAGGGAACATTCACTCAAATAGAGAGTTTATAGTGATATCATCACTTCTAGATGTTTTACAAAGATTGGTGATTAAACTAGTACTAGTAGTTTGATGGACTTGCTACCTATTAAGTCTTAACACCAAGATGAGATCTTGTGTGTTAATCACCATATGGAGTGAAACAAAAGATCTAGAAGGAAAAACCAATTAAGGGTCAAAACAGTAATTTTACCCTTTATTGTGCAGATGGCTATAATATGATTCGTAATAGGACATCTAATTTGAAACCTGAGTTCTCATAATATTTAGTAATTTAAGAGCTCGACGAATTGTCTTTAGTGGAATAAAATTTTCTTAATAAGTTGGAAATAATTCTAATGACATTAAATTAATTATGGGCTCATTGAAGCTTGAATTATAAAAGTCCAATTAGATTTCCCACTTGGCTTGTAAGAAAGGTTATCAAGCAAAGTGAGAAAAATAAATAGAGCTTACCGGAAAAAATAATAATAAAAAGTAATCATCGAATTAGACTTGGAATAATAAGACGGTAACAATTTAATTAAGAGTTAATTAAATTGGGTTTTAAACCTATGATTGATTGTTGGGCTTACAATAATTAATTGTTAATTGGATGCTAAAAAATGAACATTTAATGTTAGGCTGATTTTTGGTTTGAATTGATTAATTAGATTAATTAAATTGAAACAATATTTGTAAAGACATAAAGAGGGGAAACTGAAATTTACAATGACATAAATTTTCAATTTTATATAGCTAACTGGACAGCTGCATATTTAGCATTGAATTGTTAAATATAAGGTGGGTTTTATCATGCTTCATCATCATTAAATGGTTTAATGTTGTCCTCATTAAATGGTTTAAAGGTCTTATCATTAAATGGTTTAATCGTTATCATTTAATGTTGGCATGTAGAAAAACATATAAATCTTTTAGCATTATTTTGATTAAAAAAAGTAGTGCATTTGTTGCTCCCCCTCCCTTCTTTCATCATATAACCGAAAATGAGAGTTTCTTAATTTTTTTAATCTTTTTATCTAGCCATATTAAATAAACGAGAATGTATCATTTATTATCCTCTCTTTCATTTTGATTATAAGAAAGAAGTGGTGCATTTGGTTGGTTTTTACGACTCCCCACTCCATTCTTTAATGAGTTAGCCGAAATTAGGATGAGATTGTTTCATTTTGGTTCTTTCAAATAGTTGATCATAAAAGGAAAACCTCTACAATATTTCTTCTCCTTTCCCACCAAAGGATCTTGTTAACCAAGTTATCCAAGGAGAACAACTAGTAGATCAGATTGGTCGAGGATACAATAGCAAGGAGAGGACACAACAGCAAGGAGAGGATAAAATAGCAAGGAGAGGATACAATAGCAAGGAGTCAAAGCTATAGTGAAAGAGTCAGTAAAATTTTCATCATGTTCTTATGTTATTTATTTTTCTAATACCGTATGGTGTATTGATCAAACAAGTTGATTTGGTTCTCATGCTTTCGCTACGTATTGATTTTGCAAAAAGTTTTTAAAATCTACTGTTTAGCCAAATCTAGTATGCTTTTGTTTTTGATCCAACAGTAAGAGGAAGATTCAATTGATTAATACTTCATATTTAATGTGAATAATTCAAAATTAATATTAACAGAAGAAATTTATATGTTCAATAGACACAATAGTTCTTCACATAGTAAGTCCTTAGGATGGTATATTGGCTAGAAATCCGTGATACAACTCTTGTTGTTGGAGTTATGTTATACAGTGCCCTAGAAAATAAGTGTATTTACATGTAACTTAAATTTCTTCCAATAACTTTTACAATGAAAATATTTATTATTAATAAAGAAAAAAGTTTTGTTTATTTGTATGAGCATTATATATCCAGTCATAAGGTACCAAGATTCTTTTGTAAGTAATATACATAAACATAGAGATGTATGGGAAACATGTATATTACTAAAATCTAAATTAGTTGATTCAAAATTGAATAATCAAGTTGTTAACTTAATTACAGTTTAGATTGTAGTATTGTGATTTATCTCCATGTAAGTAAAGTAGTTTAATTCAAGGGAAGAATGAGTTTCATATCATGATAGTAGTTAACTATCGATAAAGGCACTATTAAATGAATCTAGAATCAAGTATATTTTTAAAGAATAAAGTGACTCGTCACTTTAATCTTAAAACATACACTTTAGCATTCTTTTATTACAAACCATAATCTTGATGAGTGGTTAACTCATATGCATTTTATTATAATTCTTGATATAATCAGAATGGATTTTTACAGGGTATCAATCTAGTGTTTGCATGTTGGAATTATTAATTGAAACATGTATTAGGGAACATTCATTCAAATAAAGAGTTTATAGTGATATCATCACTTCTTGATGTTTTACAGAGTTTGGTGATTAAACCAAAATCAGTACTTTAATGGACTAGCTACCCATCAAGTCTTAACACCAAGATGAGATCTTGTGTGCTAATCACCATATAGAGTAAAACGAGAGATCTAGAAGGAAAAATCAATATAAGGATAAAATGGTAATTTTACCTTTTATTGTGTGGATGGCAATAATATGGTTCATACTAAAGTTTGCAAGTAGATATCTTATTTGAAATAGATGTTCTTAAAATATTTAGTAATTCAAGAGTTCAACTAATTATCTTTAGTAGAGTGGAATTTGGTTAATAAGTTAGAATTAATTTTAATGAGATTAAACTAATTATGGGCTTATTGGATCTTGAATTATGTAAGTCCAATTAGATTCCCCACTGGGCTTACTTTGATTAAAAATGAAAATGAACATTTAATATTGGGTTTGACTTTGGTTTGAATTGATTAATTAGATTAATTAAATTGAAGTAATGCTATTAAAGAAAGAAGGAGGGAATATTTTAGTTTTTTATACATAAATGTGCAGTTGCACATTTAGCTTTGAATTGCTAAATTAAAGATGGTTTTTATCATGCTTTTATCATCATTAAATGGAGTAATGATCTTATAATTAAATGGTTTAATGGTTGTCTTTTAATGATGGCATGTGATGTAACCTTTTAGCATTCATTTGATTAAAGAAAGAAAGAGGTGCATTTGATGTACTTTCTCTTCCTTCTTTCATCCATAATCCAAAATGAGAAGGTCCCATTTAGGTTATTGGTCTTTTCATATAGCCATCTTAAACAAATGAGAAGAGTCTCATTTATTGGCTTCTTTATGATTGATTAAAGAATGAGTAACTGGATGTACATCACTTCTTTCTTTCATGATAACTAAAATTGACAAAGAGAGTAAAAAGTGTTCTTGCATTTTTTACTCTCTTTCTCCTCTCATGTATGCATAGCTGAAACCTGAATGAGAAGAGTCTCATTTTTGACTTCTTTTTTCAAAGAAAAATCTCCTTAAAATATTTCTTCTCCTTTCCCACCAAAGGATCTTGTTAACTAAGTTGTCCAAGAAGAAAAAAAATGGTAGATCAAATTGGTTAAGGATACAATAATAAGGAGAGGATACATTGACCAAGGAAATGATACAAAAAGAGAGGATACAAAAGTGAGGAGTCAAAGCTATAGTAAGGAATTGGCATATTTCTACCACCTTGTTCTCATGTAAATTATTTTCCTTATACTGCATCATGTATGGCTGAAACATGTTGATTTGGTTATGATATTTCCATTGCGTTTTGTTTTCAAAAAAAGTTTTGAAATCTACCATTTTAGCTAAATTTTGTATGATTTTGTTTTCGATTCAACAATTGGTATCAGAGCCATTTTATTATGCATAATTTCAGTTCCTATATGTGATGCATAGGCTGGCAATTAAATTTTTTATGCTACATATTTTTATGTGATAGAAATATATATTTGTTTGTTTTGCTTTTTTGGCTATCCATAGAATATAGTTTTACTTGTAAGTTTTCTTCACTTGGTTTGTAACAATGAGGGTGGCCTATCATCGTCATGTTTTGTTGGCCATAAATTTTTTTTAATTAATAAGCATGATTTAAATTGATTTCAAGGTTTTGATAGATAAACTATTTTTGTCGGGAGTGTTTAATTATGTTAATGTGTGAAAGAAAATATGACAGGGGTTAGTGGAAGTATTAAAGTAGTAAGAGTGTGTGAGGGAAACTTTGGCAAGTCACATAAGTCTAGAAACCATAAGGCATTAAAGGAAGGGCAAGGTGGACTTTTAT
>JAOSBK010076235.1:0-14238 GCA_027568895.1 Erythroxylum shatona
CACCCTTATCGTAGGGTGTGTATCGGAATGACCTACGGGCATCCCGGTACATATCCTATGGTAAGGGGGTGCTACAACATCTCATTTGACGCACATACATACAGAGTTCTTCTTCAATTCTTCCTTCATTCTTTATTTCCACATGGTATCAAAGCCTCCTTTGTAACAAAAGGAGTCAAAACTCTTGACCTTTTCCATTCTTACTCTCACACATTCGGCTTTTGCATTTTGGGTTCTTAAATATTCTCCTAGATAATTTGTTATATACCAAATTGTTCCTCGTATTTTGCAGATCACAATGGTGTAAATCTCATCGGAAGAAACTTCCACACGTGCCCATTGGTATGTGTTTTATTATTGATACATTTAATCATTTACACTTAGCAATTAATGATATGAAAATGCTTAAAATATTCACTTTAATTTATGTATAATTTTAGGTATAATTCGGAAGTAAAGAAATTAAAATGAGTCGTAAGTACCGCATTTGGGTCATATTTTGAAAATCAATACTCATTTATCTTTATGGAGCAAGACCAAAAAAATAAAAGATAAAAAATGAAGAAATGAAGAAAATAACGTGAGCTGCATAGAATATGGCGAGGAGCAAAGCATGGAATAGGTGGATAAATGTTGAACAAAACAAAAGCGTGAAGACATTAGCACAAGCTTAAAACGACATGTAAGCAGCTGAAAAAAACGACGTTGAAAAGTGGGAACAATCCAGCCAAAACGTAACACCAAATGAGGAAGTATAGGTAACGACATCTGTCCAAGCACCGTCCAAAACATCAACGTGTGTGAAGAAAACACATGCATGATAAACAGCAAAACAAAGGGTGGATGCAAGAGGAAAACACATGTAGATATAAGAGTCCAAAAAGCATCCAACATGAAGTTAAACGCAGACATATGGGGAGTGTTGAAGCATGAATTAAAAATAGATAAAAGATGCATGAATAAAAAGGACATAGGGGCAGCTGGTGAACCAGTACAAAAAGATAGCCAAGAGACATGAACCAGGAGAAAATGACGTAGTCACAAAGAACGCTGGACAAAATGTTGGAAGGATGCGTTAAACGCTTGATGGAAATGCAGTCAATTTTTGCGTTTAATGAAAACGTAAATGATAGCAGCCTTAGGTTAGACAGAATAAAGAAGAGAAGGGGGAGGCAAAGAGAATAGAACGGTAGTATGAGAAGAGAAGCGATCTTCTTTTTTGGAGGCGTTGTCTCATAAAAAAGAATATAAGTTGTTCTTCGGATGGTAGGGGTTTTTCTTAGGGAGTCTTCGGTTGGAGATGGAAATAGGGGCTAAGCTCTATCTTTTTGGGAGACCTATGGAAGACTAAATTTTTGACATCGGTTCAGAGGTGACATCAACGCTGATGACTCGGATTAAGTGTATTTTTCTTGTTTATTTCCCTCGTTAGAAATTGATTGTGTTATTTTGTATGAATAATTGAATTTTTGTTATTGTTCGGTTATTTGTGTATGAACTCATTAGGTATTATGAAAAGATGATTTTAATTCATTTCATTGAATCGTTTATTTGTAAACTTATTGTTAGAATTTCAATATAATACGTAATTATTATGTTGAAATTCATGTGTAGCGACTAATGGTTCGTAATCATTAAGGATAACATGACCTAGATTAAATGACGCATCGTATGTAGTTGTTGCCGTTATTAATCGGTTTTTCTAATTCGTAATGCTACTGCCTAATTAAATATAGATAGCGTATTCTAGGTTATTCAATGATTAGGTTAAATTAACGATTATCTAAGAGAAAACTCGAGTTAATTATTAACCCACGATTAATAGTTGCTAGGAGAGGCTTAAGACAACAAATCAAAGAAATATACTTAATTAGGGTGTACGTCAATATTGAACCAAAGAATCAGGTGCCTACCGAATTTCCCATTATATCATTTTTTGCATATTTTTTTAATTTGTTTTTATTAGTCTAGTTTTATTTTATTTTCTAAATCCAAAACCTCCCTAAAACCTAAACACTGATTAATCATTTTAACAACTTTATATATACTCTATATGAGATCGATCTAGACTCACCACTACTATAGTAGTAGTCTAGTTATTTTATTTTAACTAACGTTATGGCATGCTTATCAATTTTGGTGTCGTTGCTGGGAAGTGTGGTATTTTAGTTTTTATTTGTGATTTAATTGATATTTTGTATATATTTATTTGTAATTGATTTCTTTTCAGTAATTTCGTGATCCTTTCATTTTTCTGTTTCGTGCTTGTGAATTTTTTTAAAAAAATCATGGATGAAAGTAAATTCTTTTATATCTCATATTCTTAATCCTATAATAATGTTTAGATTGGTCAACCTAACTTTTGTTATGGATAGATTGATCAACCTAATTTTTGTTATGGATGGGATAATCATCAGAATTACTTCCATGATAGTTTACAGGACACATAACAATTCTCGTGTGGACCAAAAGCTTCTTGTCAAAACTTAGGTACAACTCTGAAAGAATTGATGAATGTTGTGATTGCTAACAATCTCCAATTTTAACAAAGCCTATAACAACAATTACAACAGTTCCAGCAACAAGTGAGGCACATAATGTCTAGGTGATCGACTACCTAGAATCACAAATAGAAGAGGAGCAGTCATATCAACCCCAAGGTGTACCTAATGGATGTTAGAAAGAATGATTCAAAGTTAGTTAGGATTTTTTAGTTGTTGAATAAATTCCAATATCTGCCCCTCTATTTTCAATTTGTTTGTTTAAATTATATTTATTATTTTTTGCACCTTTTTAGATGATTTATTGTGGTGTAAAGCCTATTTATAGGCTAGTTAATTTTTCGTCTTAAAGTATGTCAATAAAACAAGCAAATTTAGTCTATTCCTTTTCTAGTGTATTTCTTTACTATTTTTCTATATTTTTACTGTTCCAAACTTCCATCATGGTCTCAGAACTTTAGATCCTTGAGCGACTATGAGATTGACTGAGAAAATATGCAAATAAAGTTCCCATGGTTGTCGGCAATTCAACAAATATCTCACCTCAAGTTTCAATTGTGAAAATTATCTAGTATGGGTTGTTAAGATGAAAGTTCATTTAAAAGGTCATAGCTTGTAGCAGTGGATAGAAAATGAAAGGGAATTACCACCTTTGGGAAATAATCCAACACTCAATCAGATAAGGGCTCATGAAGAAGAAGAAATAAAAACTCCAAAAGCTTTATCTATAATTCATTATGTTGTCTCAGAAGTAATTTTCACAAGAATAATGACTTGTGAAACAGCTAAGGAAGCTTAGAATATGCTGAAAGAATTATATCAAGGTAATGAAAGAATAAGAAGGATGTAAATCTTAAATCTCAAAAGAGATTTTGGGACTTTGAACATGAAAGAAAAGAAGACTATACAAGAATATTCTGACCGGCTGATAAATGTGGTGAACAAAATTCGACTGCTGGGAGAAGATTTACCTGATAGTAATATTGTAGAGAAAATGCTTAAAAGTTTGCCTGAAAGATTTGAGTCTAAAATTTCACCTCTTGAAGATTCAAAAGATATCAGTCAAATAACTTTACTAGAATTGATTAATGCTTTGCAGGCTTATAAGTAAAAAAAAAGCTATGAGAAAGAGGGAATTGAGCAGATAGTTGAAGGAGCTTATTTAGCTAAAGTTGCAAAAGGAAAAGGAAAAATTCCTCAGTGTAACCATTGCAAAAAGCCTAGTCATGAAGAGGAATATTGTTGACACAAAAGAAAGCCTCAATGCTATAATTGCAAAAGATTTGGTCATCTGCAAAAGAATTGCAGATTTAAAAAAGAACATCCAAATTTGGATGAAGTGACTAAAGAAAAAACTTTTTTTTTGAATTAGTTGAGAGAAGTGCTCAACAATGAACAGATGATGAGAAGTGCATTAGACAGTGAAGAGATGTGTTTCATAAATAAGAAATCAGGAGAGATGTGCTCTATGGAGTTTGAATTTTCTGCAACTTTGAATCAAGGGAGAATGTTGGAAAGAATGGTTTAAAATTAGTTAGAATTTTTTAGTTTTGAATAAATTTCAAAATCTACTCCTCTATTTTCAATTTGTTAGTTTAAATTATAACTATTATTTTTCTGCACCTTTTTAGATGATTTGTTGTGGTGTAAAGCCTATTTATAGGCTAGTTATTTTTTATCTTGAAGTATATCAATAAAACGAGCAAATTTAGTCTATTCCTTTTCTAGTCTATTTCTTTACTATTTATATTAATTTTTTTACTGTTCCAAACTTCCATCAACGGATGTTAGTGCGAAAACATAATAAAGTGACGAGGAAATTGAGAATTTTGAGGTCAATCTTCAACGAATTACTTGTGTCGAAAAGTTGAGGAGGATCTAGAGATAGAAAAAGCTATATCTTGTAGCTCGAAGGTAAAAACTAAGTTCATAATTATTGTTGAGACTGACTCTTTACCTTTACCTAGCATGTTAGAGGAATTAAATGAAGAAGAAAACGATAAAGAGACTTTCGAAATATTTCTAAAATGTATGAACTTAGTCGGGATTGAGAATTTGAGGATAGGGAAGATGTTAAATGGGGATGATGACCAATTAAGGCCCTTCCAAAACAACCTCGCATGAAAGTGGCGCTAATTGTAATACCAAAAGATTATAATTTTGTCATGTGAGGAAAACATAGAGTCGAGCCAGCGATTCTAAACCAAAGCGCTTCTTGAAAGGCAACCCAAGGGAAGTAAATTTCTTTTTTTTTTTACATTTTTACATTTCTTTTTATATGTATATGTGTTCTTTGTTGGTTAATTTCTTGCTTGTTTTAAGTTTTCAATCAAAATGAGAGAAAATAAAATAAACAAAACAAACATTTTCTCGTTTTCTATTACTTCTGGGATTATATGGTCATGATTACAGTGTGAATTGATTAGAGAATTTTATAGCAACTTTAGCATGTATTTTTACTATTATGATTGGTCGATAAGCATTATTTTTAGAAGAGTAGTGACTAGTGGTAGACAAAACTGGTGAGATTTTGAGTCTTATTTGACTGACATATTCATATCAGTTTTATTGTTTTTTCATAATGTGTGACCTTCATGATATATACGTCCTGATTTTGCCTTGAATTTATATTCGAGACTACATTTTATCACATGCATTAAAATGAAAATGATTAGACATTTTTTATTTTTCCGAACTACATTAATCAAATAATCTATCTTATTGACATGATTTTTCCCTTGTTAACCATCTTTGAGCTTCATACCTTTCTTTTTGTATCAACTATATTATATGCTTTATACTTAACCAAATGTCATACCCAAGCTATAAAGGTAGTGGAACATTTGTGATTGATGAGTTTGTAGATATACAAAAGTGTAAGTGTGGGGGTGTACATATGTGTGGGTTGGTTAATGTTGTGATTTTTTGTTATGTCTTATCATTGAAATTCTCATCTTGATGTAGTTTATTTTAATTTTTATAAGGAAAAGAAAAAAATAAAGAAAAGAGAAAAGCAAAAAAAAAAGAGAAAAGAAAAGAAAATGAAAATGAAAATGAAAGAAAGAAAAAAAATGAAAATTCTTTTTGTTTAAATAAATTTATCAAGGAAGAAGTGCATATCAGTTTGCAAAGTTATTCATAATTAATGCATTTTCCTAGAGTTGTAATGAATGTGTTATTTGAGTATGTTAAATATAAGGTAGATGGCTTGAAAAGTTCACTCTTGTAGTTTCAATGTATTGTTGACATAAATTATATGAGTGATTCTTTCATATTGATATATGCTACATTTAGTTTGTGCGTAAGAGCTAAAATGAGTTGTGAACTATAAATGTTGCATTTGTCGTAACTGATGGTAACCAATTTTTTATAAGTGTTAAGTTGTGCACTTGATGTCGCATTGAGTATTGTTTTGTTTCACTAACACTCTGAGTTTATCACATCTTCACATAATTTTTACTTAATCAACTAATCCACATGTAATTAGTTTTTATTTTTGCCTAAGATCATGTACATTAATAATGTATATTATTATGTTGATTTTGTTGCATTAACTAAAGACACGTGGAGTGTATAAATAGGAGTATGTACATCTCATTTGATACAAAAAGAAATACAGATTTCTTCTTCAATTCTTCCTTCATTATCTATTTCCACACTCGATGTGGTGTTTCACGAAATTTGTCCCTTTATCTGACATCATGAAAGCTTACAATTCCACCTACTGCTTAGAGCCGTTAAAACAGCTGACAAGTGACACTTAAGACAGAAAATTAAGAACACTTGGAAACGAATATGACAGTAATCACAAGTTAATACATGCAAGTACAATGACAAAATTATTATCATCTTCTTCCTTTGATTTGATACAATCAGTGTTCTCCTGCGCACAATATTCCGGCAATTATTACTTTACATATTATCTTCAAGCTTTGGGTATATGATTATGTATTTTGATGAGTTGGGATAAAGAAATATCTAATTATTTTAAGTATTTCATCGCCATATTAAGAATCTGTATAGAAAAGGAATGTCAAAAGGTATGGAGATAAAACGACGATTCTGCTAATTATAGAAAGAGATCAGGGAATGGTTTGATTCTATATATTGATGATATGACTCAGGAGTAAATTTGTTTTTGTGAGCAAAGCAAAGAGAAAAGATGGGTCACAAGTGCGTGACTCTACTAATCTTGTTTTTAGGGTTTATAGGAGTGAGAGGCACAAGCAAAGTTGATTATGGAGAGGCATTGTCTAAATGTATACTGTTTTTTGAAGGCCAAAGGTCAGGGAAGCTACCTTCCACACAAAGGATGAGTTGGAGAAAGGACTCTGGTCTAAAAGATGGCTCTGATATTTCTGTAATCACCACCTCGATTCAAGCTTAAGCTTCTTTAGATCTTACCTTAAATTGGGTTCCTTCGTGAACTAACTTAGAAGATTTAAAACCCTTTTTGTTTGACAGATGAATTTGGTCGGTGGATACTATGATGCCGGTGACAATGTTAAGTTCAATTTTCCCATGGCGTTTACGACCGCCATGTTGGCTTGGAGCCTCGTGGAATTTGGTAAGTACATGGGCTCCGATTACGGGCACGCCGAGGATGCTCTCCGGTGGGGTACAGATTATCTGCTTAAGGCCACGAACATCCCTGGCACGGTTGTTGCCGTCGTCGGTGATCCCAACAGGGACCACAGTTGTTGGGAGAGACCAGAAGACATGGACACTTTGAGAACATCTTATGTTGTTAACCGAACACACCCTGGCTCCGAGGTTTCTGCTGAGATTGCGGCCGCTCTGGCGGCTGCTTCCATTGTGTTCAAGGAAACTGATAAGAAGTACTCGGACCTCCTTGTTGCAAGGGCACTTCAGGTATTTCTGTACTCTCTTTTTTTTGGTAAATTTAATGAAAAAAACAAGGTATATATTGTCTAACAAAATTTACTAAATCATGGTTTCATTAATAAGTTATTCAATATTTTGTCTGGCACTATTTTATAATTGTATAAATATTGTTATTAGTTTTATGTGTTTTATTTGAAAATAACCTGATAAATTTACGTATTACTAAACTTGATTTTAACGAGATTTTTATTAAATTATTGTTATATAAATATCATTGACACAATTCAATTTGGACAGATATTTGGAAATACTGGATTTTGAAAAAAAAAATGAAACTTGATGCTATTTCTAAGCAATACTTGTCCCAAACTTCCAAAATTTATTGTTTGAATTAATATTATTTTTAATATAAAAATGATCTATGTAATTTTGATTTAATATTTGATTTTCTTTGAATAAATTATTTTAAATACTAAAATTTTAATAATTTATTAAATTTATCTCAACTTTATTTTATTATGAGATGTTCATGAATTATATATATATATATAACGACAAAATTTAGCATTGTTCAAATATGTTTTATCATATTTGATCTTGTTTTTAATTTTTATGATTTTTAGAAATTTCAACATTTATATAATTACAAATCATAATTTTCTAATCAAATATTTTTAAAAAAGTTAACATAATTTTAAAAATTAACAGTTTACATAATTAAATTCTTTGCACTAATTTTTATAAGAGGCGATATATAATGTTCAAAAACAAAAGTTGGGTACATTTAATATTTTATTTATAGTTTAAAATATTTGATATAATTATTTTTTTTTACTTGAATGAATAAAAGGTCTTTGCCTTCGCGGATAGGTATCAAGGATCTTATAAAGCAAGCGTTGGGGAAGCTGCCTGCCCATTTTATTGCGATTATAATGGCTATTGGGTATGCATGAGATGATCAGAAAGCTATGGACTTGGTTCATCTTAATCAATTCTCTGATACTGCCAAATCTCACTAACGATTTTGACTCAGGACGAACTGGTCTGGGGAGCAACTTGGTTGTACAAGGCAACCGAGGATAGCAAGTACTGGAACTATGTTACAACCAACACAAAATTCCTGAAACCCCTTTACTCAAGACGCATAAATGGCATGGAACATAAAACAGCATTTAGCTCTGGTGAATTTGGATGGGATGCGAAAGACGCAGGCATTAACGTACTTGTTGCCAAGGTAATTGATTCCTCGGGTTCCTTGTTGCCATGGTGGTTCCTTTCAGATCAATCTGATTTTTCTTTTTTTCCTTGCAGATCCTGAAACGTAATCCTGGGGCTGAACAATTTATTCAGAAAGCTGACGATTTGGTCTGTTCCGTTTTGCCTGAATCTCCAACCAAATCTGTCACGTACTCCCCAGGTACGTAACATAGCCTGAATTCAACTAATTATTAAAAAATATATATTATATCAAACATAAGAGTTCTCAAAACATTATTAAGATCAAATCTACTACGGATTAGTTATATCGAGTCCGCTGATTTCGATCCGGCACTTCGATTGCCATTTTTGTCTTCTCAGGTGGGCTTCTATTCAAGTCAGGATCATCTAACATGCAACATGTAACGTCTTTATCCTTTCTTCTCCTGGTTTACGCCAGCTTCTTAAGACATGCAAATAGAGTAATTTACTGTGGGAATGTGGCCGTGGAACCGTCGAGTCTCGTAGCCGTAGCCAAAACTCAGGTGGACTATATTTTGGGGAAGAATCCACAGGGAATATCGTACATGGTTGGATATGGAAACAAGTTTCCTCAAAGAATCCACCACCGGGCATCGAGCTTACCCTCTGTGGATGATCATCGTGATCAATTTGGGTGTCATGATGGGAATTCTTTCATCTTCACTAAGAACCCTAACAAGAATGTTCTGGTAGGGGCAATCGTTGGAGGACCTGATGAAAATGATAAGTATATTGATAATCGTCTCAATGTGTCTCAATCGGAACCTGCTACATACATGAATGCTCCTCTTGTCGGAGTTTTGGCCTTTTTTAAAGAATCTACGAAGTACTATTACTAGGAGTTGTAATTTACTAATTTGTTAAGATTTTTGTATGTCAACCAAATTATTTAAAAAATTTGAAACACAAAAATTAGCTGAGAAATTTAAAATTCGAGAAGTTCAAACGATACATAATTAACATATGCTTAAAAAAATTACATTGTAAGTAATTAACTTTGAGGAAGTGCAAAAGCTATACGTCAAATCCACATTAATTGGTAACTTTCAACTATCAGAGTCACGTATGATCCACATTACTTGGAAAGTAACCTTTTTTAGCAAGCTTAAGTGGATAATAGGTCTCCTATATCTAAGCTTTTAAGTAATTTAGTTTTGTAAATCATTCTTGAATATTAGATAATGCTAATTATATGCATCTGGCATCACTTCATTCGCAGTCTGGTGGCAAGCGAAGAAACAATGCTAGAGTTTTTGTAACACAAATGATCAAGTTGTTGACTTGTTTACCAAGTCTTTGTCACACCTCAAGCATGATTATTTTCAACAGCAACTTGGAGTATTTGATTTTGAATCAAGGGAGTGTGTTGAAATTGATTCAAAATAAATGAAGTCATGCAGTTCATGTGTAGTTTACTGAGTCTAATGTTTTCCTATAGCTTCGGTTGGTCAAATCTGTCAAGGTTGTTTATTTTATTATTTTCTAGCAAGGTAATGGGTCATCGTGGGTCTTTATTTTTGATATTTAGTTTCTATATATACTTATATAGCCTATAGGTTTTGTCTCCTAGTCAATAAAGTGTGAGAAAAGTATTGTGCGGCTCTATTCATTTTTTGTTTGTCTCTTATATACTTTAATGTTCTGGTTCTGCTAATAATTTGTGAAAGATCAGAATATCAAGTGGATCCCACTACACGGAACAAGTGATTTGGGCCTTTACAAATTGAGTGGCACCCTTCATCAACAGAATAATCTGGCTGCTCTTGCTTACATGGTCACGTTGGAAAGTTGACATGCTCGCCTTGGTCATCCAAAATTTTAAATTGATCGCATTTTAGTTCGTCAATTCCTTTTACCATGTTCTTCTTCTAAATTGTCTTCTATTATGTGTTCTTCCTGTTGGTTAGGCAAAATTCATAGGATTTCTTTACGTTTAACTACTCATGATCACAGTTCTAAACCTTTGGATTTGGTTCATTTGGATGTTTGTGGTCCTGCCCCTATTTGTTCGTCTTCTAGTCATAAATATTTTGTTAATTTTGTTGATAATTTTCTTTGTTTACATGACTCTTTCCTATCAAACATAAAAGTGAGGTATTTCATATTTTCTGTCGGTTTAAAGCACTTGTTGAAAAGCAATTTGATTCCACCATTAAAAACTTTCAATTTGATTGGGGCGGTGAATTTCGCTCTTTATATAAATTATTTCAAAAAGAAGGCATTCATCACAGAATTATCTGTCCTCATACTCATAAACAGAATGGTATTGTTGAAAGAAAAATTAGGCATATTGTGGACATTGGCCTTACATTTCTTGGCCATTGTGGTGCTCCTTTTAAGTATTGGTAATTTGCCTTTGATACTACAATTTTTCTTATTAATCGGATGTCAACTACTACTTTATCTTCCAAAATATCATTTCAGGTTCTCTATAATTAGGCCCTGGATTATAACTACCTTCGCATTTTTGGGTGTGTTATCTATCCCTTACTTTGCCCCTTTTACAAGCACAAATTGACTTTTCGATCAAAACAATGTATTTTTTTTGGGTTATTCCTCTCACTATCTTGGTTATCGCTGTCTTGATAAAGACATTGGTAAAATCTATTATGCCCGTTATGTTACCTTTGATGAATCTGTGTTTCCATTTCACCAAGTTGCAGGTTCTTCTTCCACAATTTTTCCTCAACTCAACATTCCTCCTTCACCTCATTAGCTTCACTTATCTCGGCCCTTTCCTCCAACTGTTCTGCCATCTCGTGATCCGCAAGGTACTCCTCCTTCCCTTGTCATTGATATGTCTCCTGATTCTATGCCCTTATCCCTAAGATTAATCCCACCACACAATTCTGATTTGTCTCCCCCAAACTCTCCTCATCCACCTCCTTCCCCTCCTATTTCCTCGCCCGCTCTAGCTATTACTAACCCTTCATCTCAAATTTTTAATCCTGATGGCATTAAGTTAGTGGTTGATCTCAATGCATACTCCTCTAGCAAACTGCCTGCTTCCTCTTCGGTCCCTTCTTCTTCCATCCAGCCTTAACACATTCATCTAATGCGACTTAGACCTCCCAAAACCCGGAATACTACCAACCTCACTATCACCATCCTCTTCTTTTCTTCTTTTGTTGAACCTACATCTTTTTTTAGGCCAATAAACAACCTGACTGGAGAAGTGCCATGGAACTTGAGTATTTTGCACTCCAACGGAATCATATTTAGGATCTTGTCCCTTGTCCTCCCAACACCAATGTTGTCGACAACCGATGGACCTATAAAATTAAGAGACAGCCTGATGGCTCCATTGAACAGCTAAAAGCGCAACTGGTAGCTCGAGGCTTGCAATAGCTGTTTCTAAAGGCTGGCTTCTTTGTTAATTGGATATTAGCAATGCCTTCTTGAATGGTAACTATGGTTCAACCACAAGGGTTTATTAACACCAAACGCGGTAACTATGTTTGCAAATTGAACAAGTCCTCGTATAGCCTCAAGCAAGCCCCTAGAACTTAGTATCATCAACTTAGTATTTTTCTGTCTACTTTTAGATTCACTAGGTCTCATATTGATTCGTCTCTATTTATCTATAAAGATGATTGCCACTTATGTTTTATTATGATTTATGTTGATGATTTAGTAATTATAGGGAGTACTCCTTCTCTTGTAAAGTCCTTCATCGCATGGCTTACTAAGGAGTTTTCTCTGCATGATCTGGGACCTCTGCATCATTTTCTGGGCATCGAAGTTATTCCTCATGCTCACGGCCTGCTTCTCTCACAACGCAGCTACATCCTTACAATCTTACACAAATTTGGCATGACGAATTACAAACCAATCTCTACTCCTATGGTGGCAAGTCCTGCTTTGTTTAAGACAGATGGCCATCCTCTTTCCTCTGCTAAAGTCACTTTGTTTCGCTAGGTGTGTGGCAGTTTGCAATATCTTACTCTTACCAGGCCTGATATCTCCTTTGTTGTAGATAAGTTGTGCCAATTTCTCCATCAGCCTACCTCCACTCATTTTCTAGCCCTCAAACAGTTGGTCTGGTATTTGCAAGGCACTCTCTTTATGTCTTCCTTTACCTTCCGTTGCTCTCTTCATAGTCTCACTGTGTTTAGTGACACCGATTGAGCTGGATGCCTCGACGATCAACGATCGACTGGCAACTTTTTAATTTTTCTAGGTAACAACTTGTTGGCTTGGAAGTTTGGCAAGCAAGGTACAATTGCTAGGTCCTCCAAAGAATCCAAATTTAAGGCAATTGCTAATGCTTGTGTTGAAGTGCAGTGGCTCCTTAAGTTGCTTACTGAGCTGGGTGTACAGCTCTCAGCGCCTCCTCACATTTGATTTGACAACATTGGGGTTGTATTTCTTTCTTCAAATCCTATTTTTCATGTTCGGACCTGACATACGAAGATCATTTTTCATTTTGTACGAGATCTAATTGCTCGCAAGGCGATTTATGTTGGTATAATCTCCTCTTGTGATCAACTAGCTGACATTTTAATGAAGCCACTTCTTTCTCAGTTTGTTTCCAAGCTTCGGTTTTGTTCTACTTCTCCTTCCGCTTGTGGGGAGCGTATTAGATAATGTTAGCTATACCATATATACTTTCGATTGATTTGTTAAGTTTATAGGATTATCACATTTAGATTAAGTCCTATCTTTTATAACAACTTCTTGTATATATCTCCTCTGTGTCTTGTGATTATGCATTAAATCATCTTTCTTAATTTAATATCCAAGCTTTATTATTCTAAGTTGGCATAAGAGCAAGTTTGATCTGAATTATTAATTTTTCGATTGTTCGTCTGGATATTCAGTCTCAACGGCCTGGTCTAGTTACCACTGCGTTTATTTCAAGTGATAACTGGATGTCTAGTCCCAGTTGCACTTAAGGGGAAGTGTTAGAGTACTCCATATTGACCAAACATTAAAAATGTTAAAGAATTTATAAATGGTAAGGATCAATTATTTAAATGATTAGTCCTACTCATTTTGACAAAAGTTGACCTAAGCCCAATTATTACTAATGAACTCTACACTCAGCCTATATTAAAAATTCTAAGTTTGAAGAGGAGCGTAGGTTTGAGTTCATATGTAAATAATTACAGTTAGTTTCAAACCAACATGGAGATCAATAAAGCAAACGGAAATTGAGCTTTCCGAACTAGAAACAAATTCCTACTACACATTGGAAAACAATCGAACAAACATTATCCTACAAAATTACAACAACTCTCATATAATCTTCTGATCCCCGTAATCTTCTCCCCAGTGAAGACAAATCATAACAACTAGTGTAGAGAAATGAAATTATGAAATTTAATTAAAAAAATTAAAAAAATAGAATATTGAACGTGATAAACTAATAACAATTAAAAATCTACTTGTTGAAGATATATATATACATATATAATTAACATAAATCATCTTTTAAGATTTTAATTAATAATTATATTACTTGGAAACATCCAATGATTTTCTTAACTCATGTTATTATTAACTAAAATTTCAAAAAATGAAAAATAGGTATAAAAAATTCTATAAAAATTAGATTTATTTTATAGAATTTTGTGAACTTTCATATTAAATTATGAAATTTAAAGAGTTTTTATAGACTATTTCTTTTTATTATTAAAAATACTATAATTAA
>JAOSBK010076360.1:0-14223 GCA_027568895.1 Erythroxylum shatona
TTCTTATAAATAATACTCGATTATCTTTCTAAAATTATGATTATTTGTTATCATCAAAAAGGGGGAGATTGTTAAGTTAAAGTGACTTCACGTCTACACAATTTTGATGAAAATCAAATAATAATAATATTAGAAAGTGATGAAGCTGAAGCAAACTAAGACGGAAGCATAATCAAAAGTAAGATGGAAGTTGAAGCAAACTAAGACGGAAGCAGAAGCAAAAGTAAGATGAAAGAAACTAAGACGGAAGCTGAAGCAAACTAAGACGGAAGCAAAGGTGAGATAGAAGCAGAAGCAAAAGTAAGAGGAAAGAAACTAAGACGGAAGCTGAAGCAAACTAAGACAAAAGCTAAAGCAAACTAAGAAGGAAGCAAAAGTGAGACAGAAGTAGAAGCAAAAGTAAGACAGAAGTAGAAGCAAAAGTAAGATGGAAGAAACTAAAACAGAAGCAAAAGTAAGACGGAAGCAGAAGCAAAAGTAAGACGGAAGAAACTAAGACGGAAGTAGAAGCAAAAATAAGACGGAAGAAACTAAGAAGGAAACAAAAGTAAGACAGAAGTAGAAGCAAAAGTAAGACGAAAGAAACTAAGACGGAAGCAAAAGTAGGACGGAAGCGATAAAAGACGAAGACCTGATACTACGTTGGATAGTTAATCAGTTTGAGTTAGTTACAGAACTCAATTGAATAACTGTTTCTTCAAAGATTAAGAAACAAGAAGAAAGAAGCAGTTATCAAGAAGCAGTTGAACCCGAAGGTTATAAATACGAGTTGGAGTCGAAGACAAAAAAGTTTGAGTAGAAAAAGCTAGTGAATTCAATTAGTGCTTTGAGATACTGATCTTAAGTTTTTTAAACACTGTATTTGTGCAAAATACAAGAGCTATCATTTCTGTAACAAAGCTCGCAATATCTTTCTGTAAGAGAGAAGAGAAGCTGAGAGTAAAGAGGCTAAGTGAGAAAAAGAATACTTGGTGTAAGAGACCTGAAGAGACTCTGTGAAAAGAATACTTCTATAGTTTGAAAAGAATAGTGAAATCTTAGAAAGGATTCTGAAGACTGGACGTAGCCTACGGTTTGGGGTGAATCAAGATAAAATCGTTATGTCAACTTCTGATCTCTCTACTTTTAATTTCTATACTTTTATACAAGTATATAGAAGTTAATTGCAATACATCATGATTCTTACTCAATAGTTTTTGGAAAAGCAAGTTTTCAAAGGATTTTAAAAAGGGGATTGTATTCACACAAAAGGATACACAATTCAACCCCCCCTTCTTGTGCGTTTTGTACATTGAATATAAAGTTTATACTAGCGCTTGATTTACTTCATACACTTCATCACCCTATTCCTAAACCTACATAGGAATCCTACTGGTTGTAGTACTCTGTTTAGGAACTTCTATCTTATGGAGTCATAAGTTTTTGTAAGATCAATATTTAGGGAGCCACTTTATAATGATGGAATAACATTATAGGCTTTGAACAATTCCTGGCTTAACAATCTTCTAATATTTCTTTCTCTTACAAACACATTCTAATCTATGTTGATTAACTTGTTAAGGCAATTACTCATTCTTCTAGCTAGGATTTTTTAGATTACCTTGTACACCAATTGTAATATAAAATTGGTATAAATTCCATCAATCTGTTTTCATACTCACTCTTAAGGATCAGGTTGACAAAAGTCTTCTTCCATTCCTTTATAATTTTACACCTCATAAAGAAATCCATGATTAAATTGGTAATATATTCCCTTATTGTCTCCTATGTGTGTTAGAAGAACCTCCCATTGAGCCCATCAGGCCTAAGAGATTTATTAAGATGTGTAGAAAATAAGGCTTCTTTGATCTCCTCCTTTATGACATCCTTAATGAGCATCTATGGCTAATGTTTATTAGCACGTCCTATGGAATTTCCACTACTTCCTTTTCTACTCCTATGTTCTCTTTAAATTATTCATATTCCATACACTTCATCTCCTTCTGGTTTGAAACATATCCTTCTTCCTCATTTATTAAGAATCTGATGTTGTTTTTGTTCCTTTAAGTTTGTATAGAGCTCAAGTAGTAGCTTGCACGTCTTTCACCCTCTCTTAGCTAGCTCATTCTTGATTTCTACCTTAATTGTTAATTTAGTGTCTCCAAAGCCTCATTACACATCTTTAGCAACTCTGATTTGTACCTTTTCATCCTACTTTCTCCTGACTTATCCATGGCTTCCTTTTAACATTTTATTAGTTCTTCCAATTCCTCTTGCTTCCTTAGGAACATAGGATCCTCATTTGTCCTTAGGATAACACTTAGGTTGTATTTAATTTAGTTTTTGTAAGCATGAGAAACTCTTGGAGCCTTTTACTTCTATCTCCATACCTTTTTGAATTGCCTCCATAAATCTAAGGTCTTTTAGTAAGAAATTGAAAAACCTAAAAGTGGTCTACCTCTTTCCTCATCTAGTTCCCCACTTAATTAGTATTGGGCTATGATTAGAAGTAAGATGCTCTCCAAAGGTTGCTAATCTTCTTGGAACTATTGTATCCTTGTGCATTTACTAGGCATCTAGCCAATTTTTTCATTTGAAAACGATTGTTCCCAAAATGTTTAAGGTTTATTAGTCCAGTATTACGAAGGAGGTTCTATAATTCACAACATTTTTGTCCTGACCATTTGCTACCCCCTACTACCTCTTGATAGTTTAGGATGTAATAAAAGTCTCTTACTAAGGCCTACGAATGTCTCATATTACTACACATTCTATTAATCTCCTCCCACTAGTATTATCTTTGGAACCCATAGTTTGAAGCATAAATCACAAACATCCATATAAGTTCATTGGAGCTAATTTCAATTAATTCACAGTGAACAACTTGACCAGCAATCCATTAATTTGAATATATATATATATAACATACCACTCCCACAGAGCATATGCCAGACATATTGAAGGATATTCAACAACATACTATACAAAAATTGCACGTTAAGACAGTTAAATCAATTCATTACACATTTTAAACCATTACAAATATCATAAAACATTCCAATAATCATTTTTTCCATCTTTATTCACAAACTTACAGAGTCTCAAATGTCATTATACTTCTAGAATTCATATGTACATTGTACAATAGTTGAGAGATATGATTGTTTGACACAAAATAACTGAAAATAATTGCAGGTACAACTAATCCCAGCACTGACCCAAGTCCAAATGTAGAAACTACTTCAACTAGACTAGCTAGGTCTCCTCTAAACTTGAAAATCAACGTTGCAATTTTGAGGAGTTTTGCGAACTCAGTGAGTAAACCATCATTGAAGTTTTCACTCAAGTCAGAAACACAGAGGCAAATCATATCCCATTTCAACAAGTATTTCATATCATTCAGTATTAATTATCACATCACATATCATCATACTTTATCAAGTACATCCATATTCTCATGCTTTCACAAGTATATTATATAAGCTAGCATTTTATGTGACAACAAATCCTTATTTATCCTATAACTGCATTTCAAACAATTCAGTAATCATCTCAAATCAATCATATGATAAATGTCAATTTATATATGCAAATGCACATGTTACTCACTTTTATTTTTACTTTGTTGTGACCGAGCGCCTATTTACTGTCCCATATCCTTTGTGAATATCGAGCTCATTTTTTTTACTATCTCATACCTATTATGGATACCGAGCTCATTAATCATTGAGCCTGTAGCTCTTTGTGTACATGTCCTAAGTTTTAAGCTCTTTTTCACGTTGGTCACTTTGGTCACAACTCCTTTATCTAATCATGTATATCAATGCCGTGGAAAGCATCATTTCACATAATATGCTATCAGTGACTTTCATTCAGTATACACATTTATTTAGCATATTCATCGGATCTAATTCCGACATTTAACATACAGCTGAGAACACATTTCATATTGCACATTAAATTTGAAAACACTTCCAATACAATCCTGAATATCAAACTCCTAAAAAAAATGTTCGAAATATCACAATCATATTAGTAATAATTCAATATTTAAAAGTTAATCAAAAATCATTTAAACATGGTGAGAAAACATTTAGGTTAACTCATAGTATGCTTCAGATAGCTATTACGTTGACGATCTGGTAATGTCTGGATGTTATTAGTCTATTTATGCTTCTATATCATGCAATACAAACATAATTACACATTACTAACTTGTTTAATCAAATGAGTACTCAATCATATATATATGTGTTATGTTCATGCATGCTTAATTGAGTATCTCAGGTATGTATCCTTATTCACAAGTCTTGATTATTCATTCATCATAGCTTGTATATATCTAGTTTGCAATTAGGTTTATGCCTTAAGTAAGTTTGGTTACCCTTAATTCATCAATCCTTTCTTAGCATGGTATATTTACAAAATTTCCCAATTCTCATTCAATCATATCTATTTCATTACTTATATCGTTTGGATTACATTTACATTCATAAGAACATCTTTGCACTATTAACAACTCATACTCCCTAATTTCATATACATTGATATCAAACAATCCATTCCTTAATTTATAACCTCAATTAACAACTTAAAATTATCAAACACTTAATTACTTAATCAAGCACCTTTCTAGGTTCATTTTCAGCCCCAATCATGTCCTAATGCACCAAAGTAAAGCAACTTACCCTTATATGGTCTAACCATCACACAAAACACATTTTTTCACTTCAAAGCATTGCGCACGATCTTGGAAAGGAGTTTATATAGCTCCCATGATCGTGGGATAGGTAATCCGAAGGCACTCCTTCATTGTCCTTTAAAATTTTTCTAGCTTTTAACATCTTCATACCAAATTTAGCACATCTTCATCATAGTCCATTACTTATACCTTAATTACACCTTTATTATACTTCAAATCCTTATCAATTCCATATCCAATTCCAGTTGAAATCATTCATTTGGTAGCTCACAAATTATGGTCTTTTATGCATCAAAATCAGAACAGAAACTATTATTCATTGATCATACATATAGTCCTAGTTCTTTCTCATTTCAAGAACACTACTCTAGCTTCAGGAACACTACTCTAGCATCATTCTTTAGCATAAATTCACCTTTATTTCACTTCAAATCTCAATTAAATTCATCCTTAAAACAACTTATAGCCTATAGTTTTCATACATCCAGAACAAAGCATGAAAGCATCCAATTCATGCATCATTTTCTAGCACTACTTCAATATCAATACTACATTCAATCCATCCCTAATCATTCATAATAAAGGTTTTGTTAAAACATACCAGAATAGATTAGTATTTCACATCCTTAATTAGCACTAATTCCACCTCAAGATCATCTTTCTTAACCTTACTTGCATGCAAGATCATTTCAAGAACAAGATTAAAGTAGGATAGATTTCAACAAAGGCAAAGAGATGATAGTAGATTATAGCTATCTTTGTGAAGGGTCTTATATATATTTTGGGTGGAAATGCTCAAAAACTCCAATGTGTGAGTGAGATGTGTATGTTAAGGCAGTGAGAGGCAGAAGAAGGAGAGTCTTCAGTAGAAACACAACAATTGATGATGACTATGCCATTGCCATATGTAAGATGAGTGTTCTTACATAAAGGACTCTTGTCACATTAAGAAGCAAGCTACATGCCCTCTCCCTAGCTGGCTCACTTGTCCTTCTATAAGGTTTCCATTTGTCACTTATATTTACTATCATTTATCACTCAATTTATAGGCTTAATCATCCTAATTTCCTATATGTCAACTTGTCTTACGACTTGACATTTTTTCCTAGACTAAGTGTGCATATTAATTCGTCAATTCTTATCATTGTTAATCCAAAGTACAAGACATTGGAAATGCATGTGCATTTTAGTTTCGTACATTGGAATATGTCAATTTAGTGCAATTTGTCTAAATCACAATTCAAGTGTGTATGCTATTATGATGTATATGAAATCAATCATAAAATCATGTCATAAATGGACCAAATTTATTCTATATGAGGCCACTCATGTGACTTAATAGTCTAACATTTTAAATCATTCAATAATTTAAAAGACGGGATATTATAATTCTCCCCCTTTTAAGACATTTCGTCTTCGAAATTCTTAACTGAATGATTGAACAGATGGGGGTAATGTTGTCCCATGTTCTCTTCAGTTTCCCACTTAGCTTCTTCGCTAGATTGTTTTCACCCAAATTCTCAATTCCTCAGATTTTTCAACTGTTTAATATGATATTTGACCATTTTTACTAGTTCCTCCACATAACTTAAATTAATTGCATATCTTAATTTCCTGAACTGATGACACATGCATCGAATCTAACTAGTACCTTTTGAGCATACTAACATGGTATACATTACAGATTCAAGTCCTTTTAGCAATAGCTATAGTGTTATCCTAAATTCAAGAATCCAATAACATAATTTGGATATTTTTTAACAGACAAATACATGCACTCCCTATATTATGTTCAGCTTCTCGTTCCTGAATCTCATAATTATTCGATTTCAATATTTATGATTCCTTCAATATTTATCCATTCCTAGAAATGGAACATTTGGTCTCCGTGATATAATTCAGTGATAGTTCTCATAAAAAGACAATTTCTTTCCTCAATGATCTATACTATTCACGAAATCCTTATCAGTCAACTATGTTCGTCGTTGCTTTTTCGCCGTTCATAATATCTCAATAAGGTTAATCACTATCATATATCGCATAATCATAATGTTCTATGTACTAAGGCTCGATGAAATAATAAGTATGCATATTTACTCTTATGCCTTGGTATGTACCATCCAGATCATTGCATCTTATTTATAGATTTATATTCAAAAAGTCACCAGTTAATATCTTAATCTGATGATACCTTGACCTCCATTAATTCTAGATAACATTTAAGTATTCTATGATTATACAAAACTTAGTAATCTTTAATAGTACCATTTCAATGTATCCACATATATCCATGCTTCCACTTCGCTACTCTGAGTCATCTAAGAATTTTACCTATGGGGAGTAGGACTTAAGAGCATTCAATATGTCATAAATCACTCCCTGTATCATATCCAAGCATGTACTACATATGTGCTCAGTACCATCACTCGCCAAAGTAACCACACTATCAAATGTTCACGAGGACTTCCACATATATCACTATCATTTATTTCATCTTACTTAAATATGTTCTCAATCAATTCAAAAATATAAGATACGTAATTCTTAAAATTATGATATCAAATCCAATAATATAACTTTATACCAATTCATAAACTCTTAACATAATAATTAAACAACCATTCCAATTCCAAGTTCAACCTCTCAAGGTAATAGAAATTTTGATTTCCTTTCAATTTTATCTACACACTTTAAATCCCATCACTTCTACTTACATCTTTATTTTTCTCTCCGTTAAATCCACAAAAGTATATTTACTTCCAAATCAATTCAAAGGCATACAACCACAACATAGCACTAATGTCATATTCAATGATATAACCACAAATACAACTACATTGAATCGATGTCTAACATACCAAACATTGTAGTATCTCCTATATCACAATATTTATAAATTTCCATTTTCTCACATTGTTACATATCATCATTCTTCTCGTTGTTTCTAACAATGCAGACTCCTAACAAATGTTCATGAGTGTGACTCATTTAAATGCAACTAAGACCGGGGATCGGTTGCCACTACATACTATGACATGTTTAAGATGCATGTACCTTGACATATTTTATGATAATTGCCTATGTAAGATACTAAGCCTAGGATTTTATACCAAAATGTAACATACCATCCCTATAGAGCATATGCTCGAAATACCGAAGGATATTCGAGAACATACTCTATAAAAATGGCATGTTAAGACTGTCAAATCAATTTATTACACATTTTAAACCATTGTACATATCATAAAACATTCCAATAATCATTTTGTTCCATCTTTATTCATAAACTTACAGAGTCTTAAATGTCATTACACTTCTAAAATTCACATTTACATTGTACAACAGTTGAGAGATACAATTCTTTGATACAAAATAACTTATGACAATTAGGGGTACGACTGATCCCGATACTGATCCAAGTCTAAATGCAAAAGCTACTTCAACTAGATTAGTTAGGTCTCCTCTGAACCTGAAAATCAACGTAGCAATTTTGATGAGTTTTGTGAACTTAGTGAGTAAACCATCATTGATGTTTTTACTTAAGTAAAAAACACAGAGGCAAATCATATCCCATTTCATCAAGTATTTTATATCATTCAGTATCGATTATCACATCGCATTTCATCATACTTTGTCAAATACATCCATATTATCATACTTTCATAAGTATATTAGATAAGCTAGCATTTTATATCACAACAGATCCTCATTTATCCTTCATCTGCATTTCAAACAATTCAATAATCATCTCAAATCAATTATATGATACATGTCAATTTATATATCCAAATGCACATATGACTCACTTTCATTTTTACTTTGTTGTGATCGAGTACTTACTTTCTGTCCCATATCTCTTGTAGATACCGGGCTCATTTCATTTACTGTCTCGTACCCACTGTGGATACCGAGCTCATTAATTGTTGAGCCTGTGGCTCTTTGTGCACATTTCCTGAGTGTTAAGCTCTTTTTCACGTTGGTCATTCCGGTCAAGAGTCCTTTATTTGATCATGCATATCAATGCCATGGAATGCATCATTTCACATATTATGCTATCAGTAACTTTCATTCAGTGTGCATAGTCATTTAGCATATTCATCGGATCTGAGTACATCATTCAACATACAATTGAGAACAGATTTCATATTGCATATTAAATTTGAAAACACTTCCAATACAATCCTTAATATCAAGCTCCTCAGACCAACAATGATCAAAATATCACAATCATATCAGTAACAGTTTAATATCTGAAAGTTAATAAAAAATAATTCAAAAATAGTGAGAAAACATCTAAGTCAACTCATAGTACGCTCTATATAGCTATTGCCTTGATGATTTAGTAATGTCTGGATGTTTCCGGTCTATTTATGGTTCTATATCATGCAATACACACATAATTACATGTTACTAACTTATTTAATCAAATGAATACTCAATCATACACATGTATATGTGTTATGTTCATTGCATGCTCAATTGATTGCCCCGGATATGTACCCTTATTCACAAGTCTTGATCATTTATTCATCATAGCTTGTGTATATCTAGCTTGCAATTAGGTTTATGCCTTAATTAAGTTTGGTTACCCTTAATTCATCAATCGTACATTCATCAATCCTTTCCTAGCATTATATATTCACACAATTTTCCAATTCTCATTCAATCATATCTATTTCATTACTTATATCCATTGGATTACATTTACATTCATAAAAACATCTTTATACTATTAACAACTAGTACTTCTCAATTTCATAGACATTGATATCAAACAATCCATTCCTTAATTTATAACCTCAATTAACAACCTAAACTTATCAAACACTTAATCACATAATCAAGCAACTTTCTAGGTTCATCTCAAGCCCTAATCATGTCCTAATGCACCAAAGTAAAGCAACTTGCCCTTATATGGTTTAACCATCACACAAAACACATGTTTTTCACTTCAATGCATTGCCCATGATCGTGGGAAGGAGTTTATGTAGCTCGTACAACCGTGGGAAGGAGCTTATATAACTCCCATGATCATGGGATAGGTAATCCAAAGGTACTCCTTCATTTTCCTTCAAAAGGTTTCCAACTTTTAACATCTTCATACCAAATTCAACACATCTTTATCATAGTCCATTACTTATACCTTAATTATACCTTAATTGTACTTTAAATCCTCATTAATTCCATATCTAATTCCAATTGAAATCATTCATTTGGTAGCTCAGAAATTATGATCGTTTATGCATCAAAATTAGAACATAAACTATTATTCATTGATCATACATGTAGTCCTAGTTCTTTCCCACTTCAAGAACACTACTCTAGCATCTTTTAGCGTAAATTCACCTTTATTACACTTCAAATCTCAATTAAATTCATCCATAAAACAACTTATAGCCTACGATTTTCATACATCTAGGACAAAGCATGAAAGTATCCAATTCATGCATCATTTTTCCAGCACTACTTCAGTATCAAAACTACATTCAATCAATCCCTAATCATTCATAATAAAGGTTCTGTTAAAACATACCACAATATATTAGTATTTCACTTCCTTGCTTAGCTCTAATGCCACCTCAAGATTAGCTTTCTTAACCAACATTGTATACAAGATCATTTCAAGAACAAGATAGGATAGATTTTAGCAATGGAAAAGAGATGATAGCAAATTATAGCTATCTTTGTGAAGGGTCTTGTATGGATTTTGGGTGGAAATGCTCAGTAATTCCAATCTGTGAGTGAGATGTGTATGTTATGGCAGTGAGAGGGAGGAGTAGGAGAGTCTTTAGCAGAAACACAACAATTGAAGATGGAATTAATATAGAAAAAAGGATTTTTTAGTCCAAAGAGTTGTTGTGGCTAAAGATAGTTTTAAAAACTAAATCTAAACAGTTATACTATGCCATTGCCATGTGTAAGATGGGTGTTCTTAGATGAAGGACTCTTATCACATTAAGAAGCAAGCTACATGCCCTCTGCCTAGCTGACACACTTGTCCTTCTATAAGGTTGCCATTTGTCACTTATATTTATTGTCATTTATCACTCAATTTATAGGCTTAATTATCCTAATTTTTCACATTTTAACTTGTATTGCATCTTGACATTATTCCTAGACTAGGTGTACATAGTAATTCATCAATTCTTGTTATTGGTAAACCAATGTACAAGATATTGGAAATGCACATGCATTTTAATTGTATACCCCATAATATGTCAATTGAGTGCACTTTATCGAAATGAATCAGTTCAAATTAAATATTACTTTTTAAGAAAGTGAATTAAAGTATTATATATGAGAAATACAACATTTATTTAATTAACATAATGGCTTAATAAAAATGAGTTTTTTTTAAAATGTATATATTAAATGTATGCAAAAATTTGAAAAGAATAAGTTCGAGTTAAATATTATTTTTAAAGAAACAATAACAAAAGTTATATGTGAGAAATCCAACATTCATTTAGTTAACGCACTTGCTTAACCAAAATGAGTATTTTTAAAAATGTATATAGTAAATGTAAATAAAAATTTGAAATGAATAACTCCAAACTAAATATTATTTTTAAATAAAGTGAACCAAAAATTATACGTGAGAAAAGAAACATTCATTTAATTAACACATTGTTGAATGAAAATGATTTTTTAAAAAATGCATATATTAAATGTTGATAAAATTTTGAAAATAATAAGTTTAAACTAAATATTATTTTTAAAGAAAATGATTCAAAAGATTGAATATGGGAAATGCAACATTCACTTAATTAACTCATTGCTTGAGAAAAATTAATTTTTTTAAATTTATATTAAATGTTCATAAAATTTTGAAATGTATAAGTTCGAACTAAATAATATTTTTAAAGAAAGTGAACAAAAAGATTTTTATATGAGAAATGCATATTAACACAATTGCAGAATGAATGAGCTTTTTAAAAATTGTATATCTTAAATGTACTTAAAATTTTGAAATAAATAGGTTCAAACTAAAAATTATTTTAAAAGAAAATGAATCAAAAGATTATATATGAGAAATGCAATATTCATTTAATTAGCACAATTGTATAATGAAAACGAGTTTTTTAAAATGTATACGATAAATGTACATAAAATTTTTAAAAAAATAAATTGAAGATAAAAATTAATTTTAAAGAAAATGAACAAAAATATTTTATATGAGAAAGGGAACATTCATTTAGTTCACACAATTGCTTAATGAAAATGATTTTCTTAAAAAATGTACATATTAAATGTACATAAAATTTTGAAATGAGTAAGTTCAAACTAAATATTATTTTTAAAGAAAGTGAATCAAAAGATTATATACGAGAAATGCAACATCATTTAACTAACAAATTGATTAATAAAACTAAAATTTTAAAAAAATATTTGTATTAAATGTACATAAAATTTTGAAATAAGTAAGTTAATTCTAAATACTATTTTTAAAAAGGTGAACCTAAAGATTGTATATGAGAAATTAAATGAATAATTTCAAACTAAATATTATATATAAAGAAAGTGATCCAATAGATTATATATAAGAAATGTAACATTCATTTAATTAACATAATTGCTTGATGAAAAATGGGTTTTAAAAAATGTCCAAATTAAACGCACATAAAATTCTGAAATGAAAAAGTTCAAATTAAAATTTATTTTTAAAGAAAGTGAACAGAAAGATTATATATGAGCAATGTAACATTAATTTAATTAACAGTTTTGTTTGCAAAATGAGTTTTGTTTTAAATACATATATCAAATGTTCATAAAATTTGGAAATCAATAAGGCCATATTAAATATTATTTTTAAAGAAAGTGAACCAAACGATTATATATAGAAATGCAATCTTAATTTACTTAACATAATAGCTTAATAAAATTGAGTTTTTTAAAAAATGTGTATGCTAAATGTACTTAAATTTTTGTAATGAATAAGTCCAAAATAAATATTACTTTTGAAGAAAGTGATCCAAAATATTGCATATAAGAAATGAAAAATTGATTTAATTAACTCCACTGCATATTGAATTTGAATTTTTAAAGTGTAAATAGAATTTTGAAATGAATAAGTTCAAATTAATTACTAGTTTTTAAAGAAACTTGGCCTAAAGATTTTATGTCAGAAATACAACATTCAAACCAAATATTATTTTAAAAGATAGCAAACCAAAAGATTATAAATGAGAAATGCAACATTCATTTAATTAACGTAATTGCTTAATGAGAATGAGTTTTTTTTTTAATTTACATGTTAAATATAAATTTTGAAATGAATAAGTTCAAAATAAATATTATTTTTGAATAAAGCGAACCAAACGATTATATACAAGAAATGTAACATTCATTTAATTAAAAAATTGCTTAATTAAATTGATTTTTTAAATGTATATATTAAATATACATAAAATTTTGAATTGAATAGGTTCAAACTAAATATTTTTTTAAAGAAAGTAAACCAAAATATTATATATGAAAAATGCAACATTCATTTAATTAACACAATTGCTTAACAAAAAATTGTTCTTTAAAATGCAATTATTAACTATGCTTAAAATTTTGAAATTAAGAAGTTCAAACTAATTATTATTTAAAGAAAGTAAACCAAAAGATTATATATGACAAATGCAACATTTATTTAATTAACATAATTGCTTAATGAAAAATGAGTTTTTAAAGATAGTGAACAAAAAGATTATATATTGGAAATGCAAAATTTATTTAATCAACGCAATTATTTAATAAAAATGATTTTTTAAAAATGTATATATTAAATGTACATTAAATTTTAAAATAAATAAGTTCAAACTAAAGATTATTTTTAAAGAAAATGAACCAAAATATTACATATGAGATATGCAACATTCATTTAATTAACATACTTGCTTAATTAAATTAATTTTTAAACGTATATATTAAATGTGCATAAAATTGTGATATGAATAAGTTCAAGCTAAATCTTATTTTTAAAGAAAGTGAACGAAAAGATTATGTATGAGAAATGTAACATTCATTTAATTAACATGATTGCTTAATAAAAATAAGTTTTTTAAAATGTATATATTAAGTGTACAAAAAATTTTAAAGTAAATAAGTTCAATCTAAATATTATTTTTAAAGACAGTGATCCAAAAGATGATATATGAGATATCCAACAATCAATTATTTAACAAAATTGCTTAATCAATATGATTTTTTTAAAAAAACTGAATTTACCAATTATACATAAAATTTTGAAATGAATAAGTTCAAATTAAATATTATTTTTAAAGAAAGTGAACCAAAAGATTAGACAAGCGAAATGTAACATTCATTTAATTAACACAATTGCTTAATAAAAATGATTTTTTGAAATATAGGTATTAAATGTACATACAATTATGAAATGAATAAGTTCAAACTGAATATTATTTTCATAGAAAGTGAACTAAAAGATTGTATACGAGAAATGCAATATTCATTTAATTATATATATATGTATATGTGTATATATATATATATATATATATATATATATATATATGCTTGATTGTGTGCTCGTT
>JAOSBK010076393.1:0-14215 GCA_027568895.1 Erythroxylum shatona
GCACTTAAAGTGCAACAAAACCTTGAGGTCTTGTGTTCGAGTGGTGACTCACACAAGAACCAAAGAGGACAATACCTAGAGTGACGGCGGTAGAGGTCGGGCTCTACATTAATTCATATGTGATTTAGGTATAATATGGAAGTAAAAAAATGAAAGTGAGTCAAAAGCATGACATATGGGTCATTTTTTTAAGATTAATTTTTACTTGTCTTCATGGAGCAAGAAGTGAAAAAATTTAGCCCAAAATAAGTGGAACCATAGCAGCTGGAAAAATAAGGTGGATAAAGAAAAATATCAAAACAACAGTGGAAGCAAAGCAAAGCTGTAAGAAGGAACTGAGCAGGCAACATCTAAGGAGCTACATAAAATGACACAGCAAAACGTTGGAGCAAATGGCTAGAAGAAATAGTAGAGTGTAGAGGATAAAATGTAGACAATGTCTGCATTTAATACAAACATTGTGCATTAAATGTAGACATTGTCTGCGTTTAACATATGCGATTTACTTAAAACGTAGGAGACGAGAAGCTGGGAGATAACAGGGGTTTTGTGTGTGAATAGTGGAGAATAATGAACCCCTTTGAGCTTTGGCTTTTCTTTTTGTATAAACCATATTTTATGCTATTAAACTTATCCAAATGTTCTACCTAGGTCAAGAAGCTAGTGGAACATTTATGATTGTTGAGTTTATGGACGTACAAAATTCTAAGTTTGGGGTTATACATATGTGAGGGATGGTTATAATGTTAGGATATTATTTTATGTCTTATCATTGAAATTCTCATGTTAATGTAGTTTATTTTAATTTTTTATAAGAAAAAAAGAGAAGAAAAAGAAAATAAAAATGAAAAAAGAAAGAAAGAGAAAAAAATGAAAAAATTGCTTAAAATAGATGTATCAAGGAGGAATTGCATAAGAGTTGAAAAGTTATTTATGGTTTATACATCTTCTTAGAATTGTAATGGATGTGTTATTTGAGTATGTTGAATATAAGGTAGAGGTTGGCTTGGAAGGTTCACTCTTATGATTTCATTGCATAAATTGTATGAGCAATTCCTTCGGATTGATATATGCTTTATGTGGTTTGTGTATGAGAGCTAAATGAGATTTCAAAATATAAATGTTGCATTCGTCATAGCTGACAGTACCCAGTTTTTTATGAGTGTTGCTTTGTTTCACTAACTTTATTGACTTTCATGCTTCTTGACCCAAATATATCTCACTTTACCTTTGCCCACATTATAGACTTGAAAAGTCCTTTGATTCATGATTTTGCATGTAAATTTTAGTGGTGGAGAAATGAAATGATATGCAAAGTTATAGATTGTCATGATCATGAATGGTGTTTAGTGTACCCATAGATATATTTTAATTAAACACTTTTTCTGAATCTACCATTAGATTACTCAGTTTTTGAAGATGATGAATGTTGATTAATCATGAGTAAAAGCTTGGAATGTTGACATCTTGCTATGATTTTTGAAAGTCACTCATCTTTGCTTGTGATTATATAATCTTGGAAAATATGAGAATTGAGTAAATGTTTCGGATCGTTGAGCTTTGTTTGGATGTTTTGCCCGAGGATGGACAAAAGTTAAGTGTCGAGGAAATTGATATGGGTTTAACTGTTGATATGTTTAATCACTTAAACTTAGCGATTAATGATGTGAAAATTCTTAAGATACTCACTTTAATTCATATGTGATTTTAAGTATAATTTGGAAGTAAAAAAATTAAAGTGAGTCGAAAGCACAAAATATGGGTCATTTTTCGAAGATTAATTTTTACTTGTCTTCACGGAGCAAGAAGTGAACAAATTTAGCCCAAAAGAAGTGGAACCATAGTAAGGTGGATAAAGAAAAATATCAAAACGATAAAGCAAAGCGCCAATAAGCAACTAAGTAGGCGACGTCTAAGGAGCTACATGAAACAACACAGCAAAACGTTGAAGCAAATGGCTGAAACATTTTTTGGGAAACACTCAGGAAGGGCTACGTATCCCGACGCTGGTTCAGAGGCGACATCGATGCCGATGACCTGAGTTAAGTAATTTTTTATTATTTTGTTATTTCTTTCTCTCATTAGGAATTGATTGTCTTATCCTATATTAATTGAATTGAGATTTGTATATGGATAATCGGATTTTTGTTATTGTTTAGTTATTTGTTTATGGGCCCATTAGGTATTGTGAGATGCTGATTTTAATGTGTTCATTAAATCATTAATTGCAAAACCATTAGTAGAATTTCTATACAATCCGTAATTGTTATGTTGAAATTCATGCATAGCAACTAATGATTCATAATCATTAGGGATAACATAACGTGGGTTAAATGACACATCGTATGTGGTTATTGCCTCGATTAATCAGTTTTCCTAATTCGTAATGCTACTATCAAATTAAATCTAGAGATTGTATCCTAGGTTCTTCGGTGGTTAAGGTTTAACAATCCTAGACAGAGAGGACAATCAAGACTGTTGAGGATATGCTTAGAGCTTATGTTTTGGAGTTTCAAGGAGTATGGGATCAGTATGTAGCTTTGATTGAGTTTGCTTATAATAATCAGTATCACAGTAGTATCGGTATGGCTCCGTACAAAAGATTGTACGACAGAAAGTGTCATTCACCCTTATATTAGGATAAAAAGGGTCTAAGAATTGTTGAAGGCCGAAAATTGATTTAGGATACTGTTGATAAGGTGAAATTGATCTGTAGAAAAATTAAAGAAGCATAAGTTAGACAAAAAAGCTATGTGGATCAACACAGAAGAGATATGGAGTATTAGGTGGGAGATATAGAGTATTTCTGAAAGTATCACTTTGGCGAGGTGTGCTGAGGTTCGATAAGAAGGGTAAGTTAAGCCTGAGATACATTCGTCCATATGAGATAATTGAAAGAATATCCTTATCTTCTGAAATGGCACAAATACATAACATGTTTCATGTGAGCATGTTTAGGCGATATCGGTCAGATCTAACTCATGTGATACTGACTTGAGAGATTGAAGCCTTTAGTAATTTGAGTTATATTGAAGAACCAGTTAAGATAATTGCCTGTCATAATAAACAATTTAGGAACTGAGTGATCCCAGTAGTGAAAGTCTTTTAGAAGAATCAATCGAGTGAGGAAGCTACATGGGAAATGGAGGAGCATATGAGAAATTAGTACCCATACCTATTTGACCATTCAGGTAAGAATTTCGAGGATGAAGTTTGTTTAAAAGGGGAGAATTGTAACAGCCCATTACCTATGTTAAGGCTATAATAGTGTATTATGAGAAATTACTGAGAAATTAGAAAAATGCACATCATGCTTAAATTGAATCTAGCATGCACTACATGAGAATATTGATTTTTGGACATTAATATGATTGTACATACATTCATTGACATTTTTCAGGTTAGAACTGATTTTTAAATGGGAATCATGGATTATTTGTGTTGAAAATTTATTTGGTGGTTATTATTATTATTTTGGAATTTTTGGTTAATTTTAGGAAATTTCTAAAATAAAATTTGGGGTATTTTAGAATAGGAAAAAAATGTTGAAATTGGACCAATTTTAGTTTGGCACGTGGACTGATTAAATATTGACAAATGACTTACTTGCATGGTGACATGTGGCAATGAGAGTGTAATACATATAGTTATGTGTTTAGTAAGGAAATTTCTGCAACTTGCGTGTTGTTCACTTGCGTTGTTCTTCATCCACACCAAAAACACCAAGTTGTTTTTATTGTGAAATTGGTTATTCAATCTTACATCAAGTAAGAATTTCAGTTCAGAGAGAGAGAGGGAGAGAGGGTTTGATTTCTGTTAAAATCTCAGTCTTCATCCATTCATCGAAATCTATTTTGCTAGGAATTTAGCAAACTCAAGTAAGTTGAGTTTTAAGCTTTCTAATCTTATAAATGGTACTTTGATAATGCATGTATTAGACTGAAATACTTGTGATAAATGGAGTAAAATGATAATGATACAAAAGCTCATGAATAATTGATGAATATATATATGTGTGCTCTGTTTTGTACTTTGAAATTCGCATAAGATTTGTTTTTCACTATACATGCAAGAATCTGTTGAATATCAATAGAAAAGAATTTAAATGAGTTTGATGATAAGGAATGAGAATTGGGTAAGGTCGTAATATACAAAGAGGATTTAAATGAAGAGATTGTGCTGATAAAAAATGGAAAGATATAGAAGATAGAAAAATGCAAAAAATGGGATTTGTGTGGATGTATACGGTTTTTGATGATTAGGTTTACATCTTGGGTTTTGATTTATTAGTGTTATGTTGAACTATAATGGAAGTAGAAAAGATGAGTTATGTGTTAGTTGAATAAGATACGAATGAGAAAATCTGGAAAAAAATGGAAGAAGAAAAGAGGGAAATTTTCTAGTTTCGGTGAACAAGGAGAAGGAGGATGCACGATCATGTAGAAAATTTCCAGTTTTGGTGAAGAAGGAAAAGGAGGATGCATGATCGTGCCTCTACACAATCGTGACTTCACTGATGGATTTGGAGAAGCACGATCATGACTTCGCAGGAGGGATTGAAAACTACACGATCGTGGCCTGAAGCTTTCTAACGGGATATTGTTTTCTGAACATCCTTCGATCTTTTTGCTATAACTTCTTCTCTTGACATCCAAAGGACTTGATTCTTAAACCAAAAACTTGAGACACATTGATAAACATCTTTACAAAAAATTATAGCAATCTAAGATCATGTGGGAGAGATTGAGTGATAAAATTGGGATATAAATTGGTTCTAGAGATTAGGTATGCAAAGTCGTGCGTTATGGTTGCATGGTTGTGACTTGTTTATTGGTATGCACAGGCATGCATTATGGTTGCACGCCTGTGACTAGATTTTTTAGGATTGCACGACCATGTACTAATGTTACATGGCTGTGACTTAATTCTAGTTGGGTTAAACAACAAAATCACGCACTCGAGAGGTTTTTGTTCCTTGACCATTCTTCTTTCTTTTGCCTATAACTTCCTCTATAGCCATCTTAATGAAATGATTTTTATTTAGAGTAAACTAGAGACATAGGACTATAAATGGATTGAAGAAATCTAATTTTAATTCTATCTCTAGAATTCCATATTTTGAATTAAATTTAAATACAAGATACTGTTTTAGTATAAGAATAGACCTAAAATGTTTGGCATATAACTTTCAGATTACTGATCCAAATTGAATGATCTTAGTGTCATTAGAAACTTAAGAAAGTATTGTCGAATTACTTCAGTTACATCATCCAAATGATCAATAATAGTAGACCCGAAATTCATTTTTTGGAAAAATCTGAATTTGATCAAATGAGTTAGGAATGGTGATTCTAATGGTTTTATTAAGGGATAAACCATAAGTTTAAATGATACTTATGTTAGTTTGGATAAATGAATGTTTATATGATGAAAATGATAAAGCGATACCTGAGATTGTCATTGACATGCAATGTGCATATTTGATATACATATATGTGCATTAACAAACACTTATAATTGTGTCAATTTGTGATATATGTAAATATGCTTTGCATGATATAGAGGAGCACATTGGATGCCAGTCAAACATTACTGGGCCATCTAGGCAATAGCACATTGGAGCGTACTGTGAGTCAACCTAAATAATTTTCTATAGGATTGATTGAATTTGTTTAACTTCCAATTATTGAACTATTTATGAATTCTAGACTTGAATGATCTGAGGAGTTTGTTAAGAACTGGAAGTGGTCTAGTTGCTTTTAAATTTTGAATGATATTTGCATACTCAACGAAAGTTGAATGCCGAACTTGGGTCCGATGACTATGAGATTCTAACAATGCACTATAAATGAGTGATCTATATGGCATATTATGTTATTTGATGCATTTCATAAAATGCATGTTCAGATAAAGGGATTGTGATCAGAGTAGCCAGTCTGAAAGAGCTTCAAGCTTAGAATTCTGAACGTAAAGCTTTGCTCTGTGATTTCTATTTCTGACTGAGCCTAGTAGGCCAATATCTGTATCTGTATCTGTATAGCACTCGATTACAAGAATAATCACAAATCTGGAGTCTCATATGCATCTGTATTTTTATGTGTCTGTTTTGAATTCGTGATGATATTATAATGTGCCATGATAATGTGACTATTTGGATTATTTATGTTATGAAAGAATGTAAGTGAAATTTATGATATTGTGTATTTGACTTGGGTGAAATCATCAATGATGGTTCACTCATTGAGTTCGCAGAACTTATAAAAATTACAGCATAGATTTTCAAGACAGGAGACCTTGTTTCTAAGATTGGACTAAAGGAACATTTTGGATTAAGTTTTGACTGAAAAGTCTGTCAGCTGACACCAGAAGAGTTGACACAAATAACTCTTAATTAGTGCAATTTAAACATTAAATGGACAAGTGTTTAGCAAAATTTGTATCTAAAATCAATATAAAATGCACATTAACACGTACAGATTAAAGGATTGAACACGATTGTATGCTAATAGGAAGAAGTTTGGCAAACTTTGTCAATATAAGATGTCGTGATGAGTTTGTTAGTGTTTCAGGGCATTCGAAGGAGTTTATATCGTGATGAGTTTGTTAATGTTTCAGTGAAGGTGTGAACCAAAACACAGACCCGTGATCATGGCCTTCAGGCAACAATTGTGATAGAAGCTCAAGCATAGGACCACGATCATGACAAAGAGCAAACAAACTGGCTATAATTGTGGCATGCGTGCAGACACATATAGGGTCGATTCCAAATTCGAGTTTTTGAGGTACTTTTTGGATCTTCTAGGCAATGGAAAACCTTAGGGTTTACCCTAAATGGAAAAATACTATATAAAGAAAAAGAAATGATCTAGAAAGAAGTTCTCCAACCTGCCACTTTTGAGAAAACTCCAAAAAGAGAGAAAGGCTCTCAAAATCTGCCACTTTAGGAAAAACTTCGAGAAGAGAGAAGGAAAAGTACAGAAATTATTGCTACTTTCCATAAGATTAGCTATTCTCTTTCAGTTTCAATGCTTTATTTTCATATTTATTCCATTAGTTTAAAGCTTTCTTAGTGCTAATCATATTTTTGCATGTTCTAGAATGTTAAAATGAATGTTTGATGGATTTTATAGTTGAAAATTATGAATTTTGTAAGGAACCTTTATGTTGGATCAATGGATGTTTATTCCTTCAATTTTCTAGCTTTAATTTTAGTTATTTGAGCTTATTTATATGCTTTTTCAGGTCTAAATTTATTGGATATTTGAATGTTTAATGGTTTGTGTTATGGTTTTTTGCTTATTTGTGATGCTTTTGATCAATTTGCGCTTAATAGTTAGGATTTATGAGTGTTCTTAGGTTCATGATCAATTAATTTGGATTTTGTGCAAGTTATGTGTGCTGGAACTTTTATTTTGATGTAATTAGTTCATATATTTTAATTTACGTTATGATTAATTATTTGTTAGTCATAAAGTGTTTTGATTTCTATTAAGTTAGTGTTGAATTTTGCTTTCTATTACTTTGTTTATAATTTCTAGTCTTGGTACTATTTAATTAAGTATGATTTTTTTATTTAATGTCTATTTTGCTTAATATGAAAATGTGTGGCTAGACTACTTAGGGGTTTGGATATATTATAAGGATGAAGAGATGGAAATTGTGAGAACGAAGTTGAACTTGTTTTGAATTGGTACTTCCAGGTCTAGGATGGTTTGGGATTTAGGATAAATGTCATGAATTAGGAGTTGCCTATAGGCTTGATCACCCTTTAGATAACTTTCTAATCCGAAGGCTAGGGTTGAGCATGTGATATGTAATAGTCTATAGTGATTTCCCGAAAGTAGCAATAGGTTAGTTGAATTTTTCAGGATGCTTAATCAACTAATCTAGGATCCTATACCTTTAGGTTGCACCTTCTAAGCTTATGAGTAGATGACCTAAGTTAGTTATTTCTTAGTACCTAATGTATCTTCGTTATTGAACTTAGAGAGCCTATTCTAGATTACAGTGGAGATTGGGGCATTTTTAGAGCTTATTAGTTTTGCCTATTTTAAAGAAATTAAGGGTTTGAGAGCTTAATTGAGTCCATAGGCTAACACCATGATGAGAGTACCCTTTTATTTAGATTTAAGGATCAACGAACATCCCGAAATCCTGAAGATATCTCCAACCCTTTTCTTTACCATTTTTATTAATCTTTTCTAAAATTGTTTTATGTTTGTCTTTTTGCTTATGTTCATTGCATCTTAGCTATTTCGTTTTCATAATTTCAGGGTGTTTTGTTTTCTTTTGTTTGCAACATCTGAAATAGCATTTGTATCCCAGCTCTTTATGGTTCGACTCTAGCTCGCCATTTATTACATAGTTTGGTAGTTAGGAATTTATCATTTGGTAGTTAGCAACAAGATATCAGTATAATACTACTGACTTAACAATTATAGGAGCCACTCCAAGTTCATTGACAAACTTCTTAATCCAAATATTTTTCTTTGCAACCTTAGACATTGAAAATTGGTTTGCCTTGGTCATATAATCAACAATGGTTGGCTGTTTGTAACTTTTTAAATTTACTACCCCACCATTTGGAGTAAAGATATAACCTACTTATGATTGGCTATCATCATGATCAAACTTAAAACTTACTTTTGAATACCTTTAAACTATTAGTTTAACTCCTTTATAGACCAAAGAATATATTTATTGCTTCCTAAATACTTTAAGGTGTTTTTAATAGACGTTCATTTATCATCACTAAAATTCACTTGAAATATGTTTTTTAAACTCAAAACATAAGCAAAAATGTTCTCGTACATAACATCTTATACATCATTGATCCAATATCTAAAGTATATAGATTACATCCATTTTATCTCCCTTTTCTTATTTCTTTGGGTACATACTGTTCTAGATAGAAATTCCATACGATATAGGAAGGAATTCCATTTTAGAAAATTCCATTCTAAACCTCTTTAATACTTTATCTATTTACATGAATTGGGATAAACCAGGAAACCTCTTTTATCTATCTTTATAAATCTTTATTGCTAGAACATTACTTCTCCTATATCCTTCATTGATACGTTATTAGATGGCTAAATCTTTAGATATTAAAGCATAGATATATTATTTTGAATTAACAGTTTGCCATCCATATATTGCCTTGAAAAGATCAGTGCATTTTAACTAACCTTCTACAGACATATAGTTCATTCTTATTTTCCATAAAATCAAACCCTTTGATTCTTTTATCAAAATGGATGTTCCAACTCGATTACACTTACTTATGTCCAAGAATAAACATTTGCAACTTCCATATTAGGAAACCTCTCGAATTCAAAACCTTCAAATTATGTCATATACACATGCTTAAGTAAATTCCTATAAAGAAATGTTATTTTGACATCAATTTGTCAATTTTAATTATCTTAGTATGCAATTATAATCTATAAGACCCTTATAAACATAAGAATTGCTATCGACAAGAATATTTCATCAAGCTTAACTCCCTATTTTTGTTTGTAACTTTTTGCTACTACTATTGCTTTATACGATTGTACATTCGATCCATACTAAATTTTCTCTTATAAACCTAATTAAATCCAATAGGTATAATCTCATTAGGTGTATCCACTAAAATCCATACTTGACTAATATATATAGATTCCATTTCAAATCTTCTGGGTTTATGTTATTTTAGTGAACCAATGTTAAATATTGCTTCCTTAAAAGTAGTAGACTCATCGTCCATGAACAATGTTTATTCTTTCCCTTTTTAATATGTAGAGTAAATCTAGTTAGGGATGATGCATCCTACTAGTGCAATATAAACTATGTGTTCTTGAATCCTTGGTTATACATTATTTATATGAACTTGAGGATCTTGTTCCATTTGGATGTTCACTTATGACTCTTGAACTTCTCTGTGTTTTACCTCTTCACACCACTTTACTTGAGAATAAATTTTCTTTCTAGGAATGTAGCATGTCTTAAGACAAACACTTTTACCTCAAAAGGATGGTAAAATTGATATCCAATGTTTTCTTTTTGACACCAAAAATTTGAATTTATTTGATTTGGATTAAAATTATCAGATATTATACTATTCAAGTATTCATCTAGTGAATGTATAGCTGATACGAATTTTCAATTCTACCAAAGTTTTCCTAATTATAAATCTATCACTCACTAACTAGGTAAGTATGCCCATTAAAGGTAAGAAATATAATGGAAAGTAGGGTATCGATCCTATAAAAATGATATAAATAGAAAATCGTAATACTATTAACTAATCTAAAGGTAATAAATAAAGAAATGGTTTTGTGGATCTTATATTAAAGAAACATAAAACAAAACTTAACCTAACAACTAATAGTAACCAAATAAATAAATGATAATTAGACTACTCAAAAGAGAATATAATAAAATAGTTATATTTAGATGAGTACTTCTCTTAGCAACACTTTTTGATTTCATGTTTTATTAACCTATAATGGATATATTTTTGGATTGGCAAGACTTATTAGATGCTAAAATTGCATTCTCTTAAGTTATAACCATTTACTCTTTGGTTGGTTAACTTGTATCTCTACCTATGCTAGCTAACACCTCTTTGAATGCATTAAGTTTTATGAAATTTAATGAAAGGTTTCACCCTTAATACCAAAAAGATCATATAGATCTCCCTTAAGCATATTTTTTAACCCTTTCTATCTAAGCCACATTTTACTTACAATTATGATTTCTCAAGTTATCTATAAGTGAATTAAAATTATATGTAGATGCTGAAATTGTAACATTCCACTCCCATCTGGCACAGGCACGTGCCCCTTTTTGGTAACACGTGCACATGACTTATAGAAATGGCATGTTAACTATCTCACTTTCACTTTATCACATGGCATCATAACTAAAATCATAAATCACATTTACTAAAACCTAAAATTTCCTCATTTTATATCAGAAACATTAGTTATGTTGTAGCATTTAGTTTAACATCATCAAAGAGCATAAACAGCTTGGCCTATATAGTATGCTATATATTTGAGGAATAATAAAAGATAATAACTACAATGTCTTCAATCCCAGCTGACAGGCCTTTGAGCCATCTCTGATACTAAACTGTATAAAATCTGCTTCAACGAAGTCTTAGAAGCTAGCCTCGGACCTATAAAAGTCAACGGTGTAATTTTGATGAGTTTTGCAAACTCAGTACAGTAACCATCCTCGATGGTTCATTCATATAGCAAACACAGTCATCTAAAAGCACTCAGATGATACAGTCACACAGTTCATATCAATCTATTACAACTTTGTACATAATTCAATGAATTCCAATCATATATGGTTGCAATATGTATGAGACTCACATTTGTTTTTATAGTGTTGTGACTGTATGCCTTTTCAGTCTCCTGTATCTGTTATAAACATCGAACTCAATATATAGTGGGAGAATAGGCTCTACCACAGAGCTTTAAGCTCTCTCAGTAATAGTATCAGTTAGTCAGTAGCAACATCAGTCACAATGGCCTTTATATTATATGCATTGAAATGAAATGTATGTCATAATTCAGTCATGAAATTCAATCATATTCATTTGCATGTATTATCATAGTAGCAAATGATAGTAATAGTAGTCATTAGACTAGGTCTAGCATTCAACTTTTAGTTGAGAATTAGAATTTTCAATTAGGCAGTCTCATTCACATACAAGTAGCACTTTCACTATTTTACCCATGCACCAAACGCCTCAGACATATATTGTCTGGAATTTAGTACACAATCAGTCAATGCAGTTCAGTAATATAAATCAACACAATTCAGATTATACAAAACAGAAAATAAAATGAGACCATCTTAGGTTACTCACAGATGCTCCTTTAAGCCTATTACCTTGACATTCCAACAATATCTAGAAGCGATCACTCTAGTTGCTCATCTATATGCACAATTCCATATTACTAAAGCGCTTATGTAATAGAATAAACACATGTATCAATGTTTTATGTATCATACATGTTCAATGATAAATTCTCGGGTATCTTACTATAATTTGTATCACCAAATCATTCACAAAGCCCTCGAAAACAATTTACATTTTAAGAGCTAAGTCATAGGCGTGTAGTCCAAATTAGTTCAGTCATAGGTGTGAGACCCTAACTCACGCCCATGCATGTCCAAATATCATAGGTGTGAGATCTTAACTTAGGCCCTTGCATATCAGGTGACCCCTTTCAGATTTTTCAAACAACATACTTTCAGGTCAACTTGCATCATCATTATGATAAATTAAAGGACACAATTAGGCAACACTTGCTTTCTAAAAAATTGTTCTCCAATGTCTTAACTTTCTAATGATACAAAGATCATTCAATTTGATTCATTATTTCCAAAGTTATACTCAATTTACTTTGGACTATTTTTAAAACATAACTGTATTCTATATTCAACATCAAGTCAAAATTTAAAATTCTTAATGATAGAATTAAAATTAGATCTCTTCCAAAAAATTTGTAGTGCTATGTTTCTAGTTCATTTCAAATCAAGAATTACCTCATTTGGTACTCTATATGTCAAGATTTAATAAAAATATCGAAGTATATTTAGTAAAATATTCTAGTTTATACTACTCCAACAAATTCCCTCACTTTCATTCAATCAATATTTTTAAAATCAATTAGGAAAGCTACAATTTTTATGGAGGGGTAGAACAATTTTTTAGGAATCCACTGGTTTGAGTCTTATGTCATTTGGATATTAGGAACAAAAATTATAAGAAAAATATCAAAGGATGTTCAGAAAAATAATTGCATGATCGCAAGTTTTACCTCTAGGTCGCGACCATGCGCCTGCACAATTGTGAAATCACCTAAACGTTAAGCACGATCATGACTCACGACCTTCTTAAATGATATTACAATTGTGTTAAAGCACAATCGCGACTCGCGATCTTCTTCTCCTTCCATTTTCCTTTCATTTCCATATTTACACACTTCTAAATTATCCAGTATGCATTTCTAAATCCTATACATTTTTTAAACAAATCAAATTCAAGTTTATCCTTCAACCATAACAAATCCTAAACATCAGTTCCTCTCTCTACTGTGTTTTTAAACATTCTGCACTTCTCTTTTTTTAATTCACCATTTTCAACAGCACTCTTATTAAATCTTCAATACTCTTCCCACATCACAGTATCACCAGAAACTTTTTCCATTAGCTCTAAACTCATTTAACATCATTTTTACACATGCACGTAGTACACAACAAAACAATAGAGCAACATGAATAATCAATATTTTCTACAATTTTCTAATTAACCAACTCTCTTTAAACTCATATTTTCACAATCCTATACCTTTTCTGCACATTCTCAATTCATAGATCTTTCATCTAACTCATTCCTCAAGTTTATTAACAGAATCACAACTATTGTTTCAATGTTACAACACGAAGAGAGTTTGATGAGTAACGCTCTCGGTGATGAACAAAACAGAGGAGAAACGAACTTAGGCTGGTAACCTTCCTAAACACTTAACCATGTGTTTTACTCTTTCACCAACACGTGTCACCCATGTGCATAAGCCATTTATCACTAACGTATTTAATCTACGTGTTATAATATAAGTGATCCATTATTTCTAGTCCAAAAATACTCCAAATTTATAAAATTCCTAAAATTCACCAAAAATTTTAAAATAATTACTAGCAGTTTCCAAATCCATTTTTTCTATCAATATGTCACAATTTACATTTTAAATTGCATTATTTAGTTAATCATACCTGAAAAATGTCAATGAATACATGAATAATTATTTTAAATATGTCAACAATAAATATTCATGTGTGTGAAAATGCAATGATGCATGAGCGTGCAATGCACCCTAACTGCTCTTAGTAAGCTCAGTTCACAAATATGGGGTCTAGCCTCGAACATGGTGCTGGATTGGAAAAAGAAAGCATGTTATATTTGGAGAACCAGAAGATTTCAAAACTTTTTGGAAATCTTATTTGCAACAGAAACAAAATATCCAAATAATCATGCCAATCTATACATGATATGGTATAAGGATAATAATAGACATAAATAAGATGAAGAGTATTACTGACTCCTTTGCTACAACTTTAATTCCTTGCTGTGCTATCCTCTCCTTCTTCTTATATCCAAAGCCTTTGCTTTTGAATCTTTTCCTTTATCAATCTATCTTCTCCTTGTTGT
>JAOSBK010076419.1:0-14214 GCA_027568895.1 Erythroxylum shatona
ACATACATAAGTCGACTTATGGGTATCGTGACAAGATAAGTCGAGTTACATCATGTACAAGTCGACTTACACTAACACTTTCCACTAGTATAGTGACCGCTATAGTAGCTAGTAAAATGCTTTGTAAAGGATGCTAGAGATATCTAGCTTATGTGATTGAATAGGGTAATGATAAGGTTCAATTAGGAGATATTATGGTGGTTAAAGAGTTCCTAGATGTGTTTTAAGAGGATCTTCCAAGATTACCCCCAGATAGGGTAATAGAGTTTGAGAAAAATTTAACTTCAGAGACCTAAACAATTTCGATTGCTCCTTATAGAATGACTCCAATGGAGTTAAAGGAATTGAAAATGCAAATGGAGGAGTTATTAGATAAGGGTTTCATGAGACCCAACACTTCTTCATAAGGGGCTCTAATCTTATTTGTTAAAAAGAAGGATAGGAGTTTAAGGTTGTGTATCGATCACAGATAATTGAATAAAGTTGCAGCTTGTAACCAATATCTACTCCTGAGGATTGATATTTTATACGATCAGCTACAAAGTTCTAAGGTGTATTTAAAGATTGATCTAAGATCAAGTTATTATCAACTAAAAATTCACAATAAGGATATTATGAAACTGCTTTTAAGACTAGGTACAGACATTATGAATTTTTAGTTATACCCCTTAGATATTATGAAACTGCTTTTAAGACTAGGTACAGACATTATGAATTTTTAGTTATACCCCTTAGATTAATGAATGCTCTAGCTACTTTTATGGATTTGATGAATATGGTATTTTGAGAGTACTTAGATAATGATCATTTTTATTGATGACATATTAGTCTATTCAGGCATGTATGATGAGCATGCAGAACACCTTTGGATAGTATTACAGACCTTATAAGAGCACTAATTATGCGCTAAGTTTAATATGTGCCATTTTTGGCTAGAAAAGGTTACTTTCTTAAGTTATGTCATCCCAGCTGAGGGACTTATTGTGGATCCCCAAAAGATTGAAACTTTTACTAATTGGAGACCTCCTACCACTTTGACAAAAGTCACGAGCTTCTTTCAATTGGTAGGTTATTATAGGAAATTTGTTGAAGGATTTTCCAAAATAGCAACCCCACTAACCAAGTTGACACAAAAAGGGAAGTTTGAGTAGTTAGATGCTTGCCAAGGATGTTTTGATTAATTGAAAAAAAGACTAACGATAGGTCCTATATTCACATTATCGATGGGGACTGATAGATTTGTAGTGTATAGTGATGCTTCGAGATAGAGGTTAAGTTTTGATCTCATACAGAATAATAAGGTTGTAGCCTATGCTTCTAAGTAATTAAAGAAGCATGAGCAGAACTACCCCACACATGATCTAGAGTCAGCCCCAGTAGTTTTTTCATTAAAAATTTGGAGGCATTACTTATATGGTGTTTCCTATAGTATTTTCATGGATTACAAGAGTCTGCAATATTTGTTCACTTAGAAGGAACTAAACATGAGCATAATAGATGGTTAGACTTAATAAAAGATTATGATTGTACGATACATTACCACCCTAGAAAAGCTAATGTAGTGGTTGATTCCATAAGTAGGAGACATACGAATTCGATAACACAACTGAAGATGATATATCTTCGACTTTTGGTTGAAATGAGGTCTCTAAGCCTGAGATTGGATATGGCAGACTTAGGGGGCATTAATTGCTACCTTTCATGTTCACCCCATTTTTATGGATTAGGTTAGAGAGGGATAGAAATAAGATCCATAGTTGATGAAGTTGAAGACTGAAGTTAAGACTAGGCAGAGAATAGATCTTATAATCAAGGAAGATGGTACAATGACGAGGGGGCAATGATTATGTGTACCAGATATAGGAGACTTAAAGAAATAGATCTTAAGGAAGCTCACTTTTTAGCTTATGCTATGCATCCAGGTAGCACGAAAATATACCATACTCTCAAATAACACTATTGGTGGAGAGGGATGAAGAAGGAAAAAGTAGAGTTTATTTCTAAGTGTCTGACATGTGAATAGGTAAAAGCAGAACATTAGAAGCCTATAGGATTAATGCATCCCCTTCCTATCCCAGAATGGAAGTAGGAGAAGATTACTATGGACTTTGTAGTAAGACTTCTATAGAGTGAGAGGGGGCATGATGCTACATAGATGATAGTGGACAGGTTAACAAAATTTTCATATTTCATTCCAATCAAGAATGATTATCCGTTAAATAGGTTAGCTCAGCTTTATGTGGATGAGATAGTGAGACTCTATGATACACCGATTTCTATTGTCTTAGACCATGACCCTAGGTTTACATCCATAGTTTGGCCCAAATTATAGAAAGCCTTAGGTACACGTTTTAAATTTAGCACTACCTTTCACCCCCAAATGGATGGATAATTAGACAGGACTATCCAAACACTTGAGGATATGCTTAGGTCCTATGTTAGGGATTTTAGGAGGAGTAAGGGCATACACCTACCACTAATAGAGTTCGTGTACAATAATAATTAACATGCCAGCATTGGCATGACCCTATATGAGGCACTTCATGGAAGAGAAATGCAAAACTCCAATATATTGGGATGAGGTAGGTAAGAGGAAACTGATAGGTCCCAAACTTGTATAAGTGACAACAGATAAAATTCAAGTTATCTAGGATATTTTAAAGATAGCCCAAAATAGGAAGAAAAACTATACAGATAATCATCGTAGGGATCTTAAATTTGAAATTGGTGATAGAGTATTTCTTAAGATTTCCCCTTAGAAAGGTGTACTTAGGTTTGGGAAATGAGGTACGCAAAGTCCACATTATATAAGACCATATGAGATCACAGAAAGAATTGGGTTTGTGGTGTATTAGGTGAAGCTTCTAGATTAGGACACAAGGATTCATAATGTCTTTCATGTATCTATGCTTTGCAAGTACCTAGCGGACCCTTCACACATAATCACATAACAACCAGTGAACTTAAAGGAAGATTTGAATTTCGAGGAGGAGCTAGTATAGATCCTCGACCATAGAGAGCAAGTTCTGCATAATAAGATCATTCCTTAGGTTAACGTACTGTGGAGGAATCATGCGATAGAGGAAGCTACATAGAAGCCTAAGTAGCAGATGCGTACATTGTATCCACACCTTTTTTAAACATGCATGCTTAGTTAAATTTTAAGGATGAAATTTTTATAAGGAATGGTGATTGTAAAACCCCAAACCTTTTCCTTTCATGAATAAAATTTTTAATTTCGGCAAATATTATATTCACTTAAATGGTGATTTTTTGGGACCCAATCCTGAAAAGAATTGAAAATATCCGGAATAGGTATTAGAGTCTAATGATATCGAGACAGATTAAAAATAAATCCAATTGGATGAATTTTAGGGTCTGAAAGTTTAAGATTAAAAATGTCTTTTTTAGAAAATAATGGGTAGATGATATTAAAACCCATTTGAATTTTTTTCAAAAGCATCCAGTCCATAAGTATTTAACCCTAATTAGACTATTTAATGGTTAATTTGAAGACAAGACTGTTATGGAATATTTTTGAAATTTAATTCAGTTATTAGGTGAATTAAATTCATTAAGGGCAATTTGGTGTTGTTATATGGTGTTAATGGATTAATGAGTCATTAGTGATGACTAATTAGAAAGTAACATGTGTAATGCACTAAAGGAGTATAAAAGGCAAAAAGTAAGACAAATTGCCTCATTTTGGGAGAGTTAACCATGAAAGCAAAAACAAAAAGGGAGAGAAGAGAAGAAAAGGTGAACGTTGGCCAAGGAGAAAATGAGGAAGGGGGTAACTAATTTTTCATCGATTTCGATAATGATTTGAAGAAATATTGATAAAGTCTAAAAATTCATCAAATACCCAATAGATTGAAAGATAAAGTGGTAAGTTTTCCTAGCTTAAGTTATTAGTTTTGCGGGTTTTTGGATGGGATGAATTTATTTGAAATCAATGGTGGTTTTTGACTTGCCATGGAGTAGAAAATAAGGTTAGAAGCATTTAAGGGTTGAAAACAAGAAAGTAACCCAAGAGATTAAGCTTGAAAGAATCGGCCATAGCTAGGTTTTTAGTGTGATATGATCCAAAATTCTATTTTGATGTTTTATGATATTCATAACATGATTTTGATGCTAATGAAGTAAAGAAATGAAAAAAATTGATTTGGAATTGGTTTTTAGTGTTAGAAATCAAATGGAATTGAATTAGAAAAGTTTAATGAAAAATATGTTAAGTTTAGCCTTAAGGGCATTTTTGATATAAAAGTATGGTTATGATGTAATGACCATGTGAATGTGATCAAAGATGGTCATTAAGTGTATTTGTGTCATTGTAATTATTAAATGAAGTGTTATGTTATTATTTGGAAGAAAAGAATAGCATATGGAGTGTCTGGGGAAAGTAATGAAGTTGAAATGGTTATAGTGTAAATAAGTTGGAATTTTAAGGTTGTTATTGTGAAAAATCAAATGGAAAAAGTTAGCATTTATAGTATTACATATTCAGACATACGGTGAATTAATTGGGTGAGATAGTGTTTTGAAGAAATTGATAAGTTAGAATGGGTAAAAGATGGTATTAATTTATGTCATTTTTTAATTTAGATTTTGAAACTGAGAACAATAGATTAGCTTACGAAAGTTAAACCAGAAACACAATTGGCATATGTGTTACGTGATTAAACACTAATCTCAAATTCGGTTAAACCAAATTTATAGTTTTAATGCCTTATTTTCGAATTTAGAAATAAATTCCTAAGTCAAATGTGATTTGTGTAGGTAAAGGAGAGGCATAGAATGCATGAGTGTATTGGGCGATAAATTGCAAAATAGTTAGTGTATTTTAAATTCATTTTATGAAAATGGTTTCTATTTTATCATGAAGTGAATATTTATATTGAGTTTCATTGAAGGATATGTTACAAGCAAATATTGCTAGCATAAGTTTATGATCTAGCAATATATGCATTTTATTTTAAAAGTTAAATTTCATATGATTTAAATTTACATTGCAATGACGTTATTTATTGATAAAAAGGAAACAAATTTTTGGCCTTTGGTATACCGTTAGGTTATATACACGTTATTATATCAATTATAATATTTCAATCGTGCATGGCGGTGTCTATGACATTTCATTTACTAACAGTAGGTTGTATTGTGTCTATTAATAGTCCAGTGAGTCGTCCTTTGCACGTATGGAGTATATTACTGCAAGATAAAATTGTTATAGGTGAGGATGTTGCACTAGCTCTATAACACTGATATATAGCAATTAACCTAGCACGGATAAGTGATGTAGAACCAACTCTATGACTAATGGTTATCTAGTTGCGGGTAAGTGATAGAGAACCAATTTTGTGACTTTATACCAAAGGTACTGTGTGGAAAAAAAGTTAGTGGTTGGCTATGTCATGTAAGAAAATTCTTGAAAATAATAATGTTGCCACTATTTACTTTAAAAGTAAATTAAGAAATTTGATTTCAGGAAAAATATATGTTTTATATTGGTATTGTATAATACAAAATGAAATCAATTTGTTTTAGGGAGGTTTAAGTTGTTAAATATGATTTGAATATAAGATCTAGCACTCACTAAGCTCATTTAACTTAAACTATATTTTTTGTTTTTAAAATAAAACCTCCTAGGTGTATGCTCAGGGGCTTCAACAGTCGGAACTCTAACTCATGAGTAGTTAGCTTCGTCACGTGCTATTGCGTAGGCATTTTTCCCTTGGAATTACTTTTTGAGAACTTTTGCATATTCATAAACATGTTTGAAATGTATTTTTGTGTAAAGAAGGCTTATATATAAATGTTTTAAAATTAAATGCGTGAACATGTTTTATCCTTTTTCAAATCAATTCATGTAATTGTTTGACAATGCTTATGAGTGGACTTGAAGTCCAGAATTTCTAGTGGAGATTTTGATGTGAATATAAAAGCATTTTGAACTTTTACTAGGGCTTCGAAAATTTTGAGGATATCAAAATACAGTCATTATGTTGTCAAAATTTTTAATAAAATGATTTAGAAAAAAAACCCCATTGTTTACATTTATTAATGTTGAGTTAAAGCTTTCAAATAAAAATGTCAATAGGCTTAGATCTACATAAACTTTCCAACTAGATTAGATATCGATTAAAGGGCCCCATGGGGTGCCGAGTAGGTTGTCTAGTCATTTCAGGATAGGGTCCTATCGTTAAAGGTATCAATCCTTTAAGGAAATAACTAAAACTAAGTGAACCTAACTTTCTCTAAGTTTTAAAAATATGATTTGAATGAAAGTGAATAATAAGAAATTAAGACAATCAAATAAAATTGAGCACTTAACCCCTTAATAATTGGGCTGCCACAATAAAACAAGGATGATCAAGTATGAAAGTATAGGATTTGTTCTACCATTTTTGGTCCTTTAACCACTTTTGACTTAATTGCATGTCAATCCTAGATTTATAAAGGGTTTGTTATTCTCTCTCATTGCCTAATCATTTAACCCCAATTAATTAACCTTAATTAATTACAAAATTATAGATTTTGCAATCTCTCGATTCATAAAAATAGCCTAATGTTTTCAACTAGTTCTTAAGTGATATATCAAATAATTGAGTTTTCAAACCTCTCTTTGTATAATTATCAATTTAATATTTGCATGACTTATTAGATTGTTAACTCTTGTTAATTAACCTAATTGGATTACTTTTGACTCACTCTCTCGATTTATTATCGAAGTATTAGCAAACACAAATATCGTAACACCATAACATTGTATTGAAATCAATAATAGTCAAGTCACAAAATAACTGAAGAACAGATCATAATCTGAAACTAAAATATCATAAGCGTGTATAGCATCTTCAATCTCAGTTCATACATCAAGCTTAAAGAAAATCAACAACTAAAAGAAGAAAAAACTTGATGTGGACTGATATGGAAATACTGCACAATTGGAACTCTCCAATGCTCCCCTTTTGAACTTCCTTAATTTAATCGCAATTTGTAAGATGGAGACTGCCCTTTTATAGTTGTTGAGGTTTCTAGGATTCTTTCTAAGGTTTAACTACTTAATTTGGTTCCAAAAATAGCCCTAAAATGTGAAAATTACAAAAGACCCACGTGTTAGAAAAACCAAAATTCAATGAATTGTTGTTTACACTCTCTGTCATGATTGTGATAAGCAAGTCATGATCATGCACTACTTCATTTAACCTCTAGCTTCTTCATTCTTCAATTTCCTAGTTTCCATCACTAACAAACACATCAAACACTCCTTGAAACATAAAATTATGATCCAATTCTTAGTTTAAACTAAATAAACACTTAGAATACATACAATCATTAACAATAACATAATTCTAAGCCTATGCATGTGATAATCATCTAATAAATACTTAAAAACACACTTAAACAACTATGAAAATATAGTATAATTTACACCTATCACTTAGGCTTCCAAGAGTAAGAAAGTTAGACCTAAGATTTTCATAACTCTTTGAGTTCATTTAATTTCATTAGAGGAAAGACTTCAGGTAAATCTTTATTTACAGTAAATTCAATACAAATCGTTGCATGTTAGATTCTATCTATTTTGATAGTATAATTATCAAAACGTAGTGGTTTACTGATCAAATGAGCAAGAAACTAAGCCTTTTCAATGTCCAGTACTCTAAGGGAACATTAAGGAAGTTAATCCACAAAGGCATATTTTTAATTTTAGCTCTATCTAACTCCATTCTCGGCCTCCATTTTTGAATAAACATTGGTTGGCCACCAATGTGCCAAGGACAAGAAGCCTAGACCTTATTTAGACCATCTTTCCTGAAAATCTGAATGGAAAAGAGTCATCCATAGTAAGAAGAATTTGAAGATTTTTATTAATGCTTTTGTTACCCCAATTGGTCTTAAGCTACGTTTAAACCTGTGGAAAAGAAGGCCTTTTATTGAGGAAAAAGTCAATAAGTGTATACTACCGGACTCTAACTCCTACTTGAAGCATAACTAGAAATGGAGTAATCATTTCATTAACTCTTTTATAATGATAATGGGTAGGTTTTCCAACAGATAAGGATGGAGCTATAACATTCCTTTAGCTTTTGTGAATAAAGCCAATACATTTCCACTCTCCCTAGACCTTGAGCCAACTTCCATAGATTCTTCCAAAGATGTAAAATGCATTTCCATGAACTTAGGAGCCTTGACCATCCCTAGACCTACATAGAGAACCTTGGAGGGGAAATATGGGCTACGTTCTTCCACTGCAATCTTCCAAATCTAGTAATAAGACATAGATAATCTTCCAAATCTAGTAATCTTTTCATGATTACATTAAAATGGTTTCTAATATTTTCTTTGATTTATGATTATACTTATTACTCATTAGTCAATACAATGTGAAAGTGTAAATATTTAAGTAAATCTTAATATAAATCACAACTTTAGTTTATATCTTGCAGGTATTGGCAAATAAGAAGATATACTTAAATCTAATATTATGAATCCCTTTTTAGGAAAGATTTTCCTCTCTTTCATATTTGAGTATAGCTTAGGTCAAACTATGATAAATGATATTATTGTAAAACATCTTGAAAATTCAAGTTAAAATTTCAAGGATTAAAGTTATAATTTCTACATTGATGGTTTTTCTTATTCATGTTAGAGTGTTGTTAACAAAATCATATTCCATTTAGTCTACATTAGTTACTTTATTTTTATGTAATTTTTCCCTATAAAGTTATCTACATTAATAGATTTTTGTGATGCTTGGAGATATTTTATTATGGGATTATTTATTAGGGAAAATTAGAAGTGGTATGCATTTTATATCCTTAGACATAAGTCATTCTATAAATGTTATCTATTTTAGTCTTGAGTATACTGAGTGTTGATTATTACAATTTGGATTTTGAAATGACTCATTTGACTTCTTAATATGTCCATTCCATATATAAATTGTTTCCTTTATATTAATAAAGAATTTTGACATATGTATTTATTTACTTTTACAAATAAATGGAGGAAAGTTCAAGTACTCTTGATAATTTAACCTCTTTAGGTTTAGGAAGATTTGATGATCCAACTTGGGCTCATGTTAGGTTGGCTCCTAGTATGAAGATCCATACTATTTGTTTATATTGCAACTTACATTTGAAAGGAAGGCGAATTACCATATTAAGGAACCATTCAGTTAGGATCAAAGGTGATCTGGAGCCTTGTAAAAAAGTTAGCAATGGCATGAAAAGACAAATGAAGACTTTGCTTAAAAAGTAACAACATAAGAAAGGAAAAAAGCAAAAATTTAAATATAAAAGGATTATTACACCTGATATAAGGGGAAAAAAAGACAAGTATCTAATTTTTTACACTACGAATAACTCCTACGAGTCAACCTTCAATTTATGGTGCATTATAATATAAATAAGTAGCTCATGATATGGATATAGTAAAAGTTAGATGGTGGTATGATGTAGGTGTATCATTTAATGCTATTTAATCTTATTATTACCAATTTATAGTGGATACTATTTCCTCTTACAGCCTAAGATATAAAACTACTTCAATTGATGAGTACATATTTGATCTTCTAAGTAACTATATTTTTGAAATAAAAATTTATTTTGATTAAAGAAGAATGAGTTGGGTAACTTATGGGTGTTCAATCATGTGTGATAGCTGGATAAATAGAAGAAATGAGTCTATTATCAATTTTTGGGCTTATTATACTTAGGGGATAATTTTTTAAAAGTTTATTGATGCATCTAGCCTTATCAGAAATGTTGATACTTTATTTCAAATATTTGACGAAGTTATGAATGAATTTAAGCATGAAAACATTGTACAATTCATCACTGACAATGATTCTACTTATAAAGCAACTAGAAAAAGGTTGTAAAGTAGGTATAATTCTTTTCGTTTTACTCTTTGTGATGTATATTGCATTGAATTAATGATGAAAAATACAAAGATCCTAGATACTTTCCTATTATTGATGAAACGATGTAGAAAGTAAGAAAAGTGACCAAATTCATATATAATCATGCATAGGTCTTGAATTTGATGAGAAAGGGTTTCACCAATAGTAGGAATTTATGTCATCCTACTATTACAAGATTTTTGTCTAATTTCTTATCACTCCAACGCTTTGTTCTAATGAAGATGGAGTTGAGACAAATGTATAAAAGTGATAAGTAGGTTGCATCCCAGTATGATAACCCTTTTCCTTTCCCATCTATTGGAGTGTTAATTGCCTTTAACACTCTAGATATTTAATAACATAGTAGAAGTGGAATTCTTTAACCATATCCAATATTTGGATTAACTTTGAAATGGGGGTTTATGGAATTATACTTGAAGATCATAAATTTTGGTCTTAATGTAAATTTATCATTCAATTTTGTGAGCCTTTGGTGAGAGTAATTTGTTGGGTTGATAGTGATGAGAATGCAACAATGGGTTATTTTTTGATGCCATGGACAGGGAGAAGGAAGCAATTAAAGCCAACGTAAACTATAGGCCTCTTTTATATACATCTTATCTTGTATTCAATAAAAGATGAAAAAAGGTAACTTTACTCTTCATTGTTTACAAAAAAAACTTTAAGTTAATAAGGGAATGTTATTAACTATCATAAAAATTATTATACATGAGTTGATGTAAGATCTCTTTAGATCACAAATGGATGTATACAAGGATGCATCTACTGATTTTGGGATGCCCATTACAATTCATTAAAAACATAAACTTAATTCGAGTATATATTTCTTCACTTTTGTTATATGTTTGAAATTAATCATCAGTTTATTTTATTTATAAGTTTATTTTTGTTTCCTTACAATTGCTTAGTGGGACCAATTCAAAAGTGGTGTTCTCTAATTGTAAATGTTTGTAGTTCAAGTTCTAAGTTAATATGTGAGAGTAATAGGGTATGAAAGGAATTGCAGCACATTTTTATTCATCTATTCCGATAAAAGGAATAAATTGAAACACAAAAGATTTAGCGATTTGGTTTTTGTTTAATACAACCTAAAGCTTTGAAAAAGTCAATTTATTATCATTATTAAGTTGAATATAATTTCTTGTAATTTTCTAATAATTTAATTCAATTTGTTTACTAGACTCTTAACAAAATGAAAAGTTCTACAGAAGCAATTTATCATGAGCATATCAATTTTTTAGTAGATTGGGTTCCGAGGAGCTAACTTTGATATATGAGAGTTAATTGGAAAAAATGTCATAGGAAAGTACTGACATGTTATTTGGTGCAATAAGTTTGAATGATGGTAATGATGAGACCCCTCTCAATGATGATGATTTTATACTAAAGAAAAATTGGAGTCAATATGATTTGAGAAGATATTCCATTGAATGAAGTTCTTGCACTTTTATTTCTTCTTTGTCCTTTTAATTTGACTTATAGTTGATGTATATGTTAAATTCTATATATGTAATAGAAATATAAAACTTTTAACTATAAATGTTTCAAGTTTTACTTATACTTGCCTGTGCTTCTTGATATGAACTTTGGTTGTAAATTGCAATGCTTATAGAGTTATTAGACCTATATTATTCTTACTATATGATTTTTGATTTAATTATTCTTTATTATATGATGTAAATTGTACATTTCAAGTACTTTGCATTAGTTTTAGTTTTATATCTTTATGATGATTAAACAATATTTTTCTTATATTAATTTTGGTTATTATTTACATATGAAATATTTGAAATGTAATATTACTATAAATAAGAGATAATTATTATTTCAAATTTACATTATTATGATTTTTAAAGAAATGGTTTGTGTAAAATTAAAAATTGTATAACACAATATATTGAGAGATTATTTTGTAATTTCACAAAATTTAGGGATTATTTTTTAATTTTTAAGAATTATTCGAAATGGTACTCGATCTTGACCAGTACCAATACTATATTGTATTAGAACCAAATCTTGCACCAATAATGATACTAGTATGATATTCATAACATTGCTTAAAAGGGGTGGAAAACAATTAATAAGAGATAGAAAAGTAGCTGGTTTTAACTTTAATGACTTAAGATAGGTTCTAAGATGCTTTCTTTAAGAAGTAATTATCTTCTAATATGAGACAAAGGATGAAAAAAAAAGTTTTATTGGTTGAAGCAACATAGTATAATAATAGAGGAGTACAAGGGAGTTTGACATACTCTTTAGATTTTCATCGGTTACCTTCAGGTGGGATATGGATGGAATAAGGTAGAGATTCATTATAGGTATGGATTTTAGATTAAAGTACAACATGAGAGCATTTAAGCTATTTGGGCATACTATAGTGGTAAGCAAAGGCATATTTCTAAAGGAGGGACAGAAAATGATGAAACTTGAGAGAGATGTTTCAAAAAGGGAAAGGAGTGTAGTTTCCAGTAGTAGAGGAACAATAAGGAGAGATTTCATGTTGCCTTCCCTAACAAGAGATATCAAGTGATACCACCTAAAGTAGAAGCAAACGATAGTAGAGCATAAGTACCTTTTATGGGTTTTTGTTATAAATTCGGAGACAAAATTTATAAAGAACCTTAATTTCCTTAGTAGTGAATCTAGGTTGTATCATGTTTTGTATGCGGGTAAATAGGACATAAGGCAATGGAGAACTATAGGCAAACACATGTTACCTTAAAAATTATTCCTACACCTGCTGACAACTTCATATCACATGATTAGCCCAATAAACAATCCATGAGTAGGTCAAATACCTATAATCTATGAATTTTTTTTCTATAAACATGGAGAAAGCATAAAATTCTAATACATTAGACACATATATTGTACATATTTCTTTAATTTCTACTTATTATTTATTTGATACCTTAACATCATATTTTTTGCATCCAACAGATTTATAAAGAGGTTGGGAAATTCTAATTGTGATTTGCATGTTAATTTATTAGTTGGTACTCTTGTGGAAGGAACTATAGCATTAAAGGAGGAAATATTATGAATAGTGAAGGAATGCAGTTGCTAAGCAACCATAATTTTAATAGGGAAATGGAATTTAAAAGCAAATTTAGGTATGGAATAGTTGGACGGAATTACGCTTATTTAGATTATTAAAAAAAGCAAACTTCATCATCTTATGACCAAGAGATTCATTTTTTCTATAGACACTAAATAGGATGAACATGGGGTAGAAAAGGAGCACTATATTTTAGTGGCCTTAGAAGATATGAGTGAGTAGGGATTGTAGTTGGAAAATATTTTAATGGTGAGGGAAGTTTTTGATATGATCTTTAAAGATTTGGAAGGTTTATCTAAGAGGAAGATAGAGTTTAGAATTAAGATTATTTTAGGTAATGGTTCAATTTCTAATGTTCCTTAGCAAATGATAGCTGCAAGTATTGGTCTATCTTTTTAGGGTGCATAGAAACTTCTTCAAGAAGAAGGATTGCTTCATAAAGATGTGTATCGATTATATTGATTTAAATATGGCGATGATGAAGAGTCTTTATCCTCTACCTATAAATATATATTCTTTAACAAATTGTGGGGGACTAAAGAATTCGCAAATATTGATTTAAGATTGAATTACCATTAGGTTAGTATTAAGATAAAGGATGTAGCAAAGTTAGCCGTTAAGATTTGATTTGGGCATTACGAGTTCTTGGTAATTCAATTCATATTAACCAATGTTACCACCTTCTTTTATAGATTTGATGAACTGATTATTTAAGCTCTTCTTAGATTAGTTTGTAATAATATTTTATAGATGATGTCTTAGTTTACTCCAAGAGTGAAGAGGGGTATATAAATCATTTAAGGATCATAACACAAACATTGAAAAATGTGATTTATATATAAAGGAAATTTCTTTTCTAGGGCATGTTGTAAAATAAGAGGGGAAATTCTTAGCTTTAGAACAAGTCAAGTTAGTGATAGAATGGAATCTACCCACTATAGTGATTAAGGTACATATCCTATTATATATGGAAAATTATTATAAGAAATAAAAGAAGAATCATAATTTATATGCTTCATATTCTTAATATCACTGGTGCTTTTACTATCTTTAGTGATGCCTTAAAGAAGGGGATTGTAACACCCCACTCCCGCATGACCCGAGCCCGATATCGATGGTGATATCCGAGTCCATGCTCTGCGAGGGTGGCGTGCTACATCACTCAGTCAAAACTCAGTATAATTTTTTTTAACACAAACATGTGCACAATGCGGAAACACAATCA
>JAOSBK010076441.1:0-14211 GCA_027568895.1 Erythroxylum shatona
TTTGATGCATAAAAAGAGTGAATCCTTTGAAAAGTTCAAAGAATTCAAAGCTGAAGCTAAGAAGCAACTAGGCAAGCTATTAAAACAACTTCGATTGGATCGAGGTAGTGAGTATTTATCTGGAGAGTTTCAGCAATATTTAATTCACAATGGAATTGTTTCCAATTTGTTAGCTCCTCGAACACCTTAATAGAATGGCGTAGTTGAGAAGAGAAATAGAACTCTATTGGAAATGGTAAGATCAATGATGTCCTACGCTAGACTTTTAAAATTGTTCTGGGTATATGCCATTCAAATGGCAACATATCTTCTTAACTTTGATCCATCCAAATCGATGCCTAAAACACTTAGGGAGTTGTGGACTGACCGAGTGCCTTCATTGAGGCACTTAAGGACTTGGGGCTACCCAGCCCATGTTCTGAAGCCTGAATCCACAAAGATAGAACCAAGGTTAAAAGTATGTTTGTTTGTAGAATATCCTACAGAAACTCGAGGATACTATTTTTACAATCCTCAGGATAGGAAGGTATTTATGTCAACAAATGTGACCTTCTTAAAGGAAGAGTTTGTGAGAAATCACAAAGGAAGAAGTGAAGTAATACTAAATGAGTTAGCTATTTCATCCAAACCAAGAGTTGTTTTGGATATAAGATAACAAGATGTCGAAATAGATTCAAGAGTTAAATCGGAAGTGCAACCTGATCATCAAGTTGTGCCTAGACGTAGTGGGAGGGATGTGAGACAATCAAATAGGTATCTAAGTTTAGGAAAAGGCTTAATTGCCATCTTAGACCAAGAGGAATTTGATCCCATTACGTATACACATGCTATTGATGATGTTGATGCAGAAAAATGGCTCAAGGAAATGGAATCGGAAATAGATTCCATGTACACTAATGAAGTCTGGGTCCTTGTAGATCTACCACCAGGTATAAAAGTCATAGGGTGTAAATGGAATACAAAAGGAAAAGAGGATAGGATGGAAAGGTAGAGACCTTTAAAGATAGATTGATAGCTAAAGGCTATACTCAAAAGGAGGGTATAGGCTATGAGGGGACTTTTTCTCCGGTTGCCATGCTTAAGTCCATCAGGATTCTTTTGGCCACAACAGTCTATTTTGATTATGAAATATGGCAAATGGATGTCAAGACCGCATTTCTTAATGGGGATGTTGATGAGACCAATTATATGGCCCAACCAGAAGGATTCATTGAGTCGGTAAATAAGCAAAAGGTTTACAAGTTGCAAAGGTCCATTTATGGACTTAAACAAGCATCTAGGTCTTTGAACATTAGGTTTGATAAGTCTATCAAAACCTATGGGTTCATACAAAACCCAAATGAGCCTTATGTTTATAAAAGAATACAAGAAGGTAAGGTTACTTTTCTAATCCTGTATGTTGATGACATTATGCTCATTGGGAATGATGTGGGAATGTTATCTACGGTTAAGGGATGGGTGAATGAACAGTTTTCAAAGAAGGATTTAGGATAGTCTAACTATGTTCTAGGGATCAAACTTATAAGGGATCGTGATTGGTTCTTGGTTAAGTCTTTGGATTACTCCCTTGGAAACCGAATCAAAAAAATTTAATTCCAAGGATTGCAATAGAGAGTGCAACCTCGGGTCGTCTCACTTAAACGGAACCTAGTGCAAATGCTCTAAACTAGCCTAATTGTCATGGAATGCAAACTAATTGGTTAAGAGTGGGGATTTGGATTTTTGATAAAACTAAGGAAATTCAACTAAATGAAAGAAAAGTGTATAAATAGGTGTTTTTGGATTTTTGGGAAATGAAAAGTGAAAACTCAAACAATGATCAAATACGATAAAATCTTCTTGAAAACGAGCTTTGGCTATCATGTTCAAAACAAATCTTTTGGGAGTGAAATTCACTAAGTTTTCGAATGATAAACCTTAAAGAACTCTTTAAGTCTAAGGTTTTAATCAATGAACTCCATTTCTTAAAACCTTGTTAAATGCGTCTTAGTGTGAGTTAAATGAATGAGCTAATGCAAGTGGTCAACATGGGTCAAGCTTAATCTCAATATCACACATAACTAGGCAGATAAAAGAGAGTTAACACAATCACCACAAAGACATATATGAGACTTCATATATTAAGCATCGAAGTTCTACATAAACAAATCCATAACACAAGCATTGTTCAACACTCGATTAAACTCTAATCAAGCTAATCTAATTACACTACCATAAACCCTAACTCAGAAGTTTACAACTATGCAGTTAAACTTGACAATGTAAAACAACTCCCTTGTGAAGTCCATCGAACTCATGCCATCGCTACATCTTCAAGAGGAATAGGTGTTCGAGCCAAGCATAGCATCAGGAATCCTCACAACCGCAATAGTTCTGATGTTACTCATGGTAGATGGCGAAGTTGACAGTGGAGTTAGTCGATGGATGAAAGTCGAGAGTGAAGTGTCAAACGATGTTGTGTGTTGCTGCCTCCAGAGTGATCGTCCCTTATGACCTAATGTGGCATAGTTTTATATGTTGGGTCGCGGGTTGGGTCGGAACAATGAGAGAATTTTTCAATTTAAGTCCGATTTCTGACAGTTCGTCGCGGCGACAAACAAGCTGTGCCGCAGCATACGCTTGCTGGATCCTTCGCCGCAGCGAAATAATTAATTTACGTCGCGGCAAGCTTTTCCTTCATGTTGCGTCGCGGTGGCAGGTCTGGTTTGCCGCAGCAAACATCCTAAAGCTTATGTACTCGTGCTGACTCCATTTAAGCCCATTGACTCCTTTTCCTTGAGGCTCCTACAATAAAAATAGCAATTTTGCAATATCAATTGTTCTTGGAAAAATTTATAATGTCAACTTGTAACAATTTTTACCATCAAATTGCATAAAATAAAAGTGCACACTCAAGGATCAATTTAAGCATAAAATCAAGAATTAGGAGTCAAAATGTGTGGTAAAGGTCATAAAAGTGTTGTCAATTTAGATAATAAACTTAGGCTCAATCAAGCCATATGATTCTTCTCTAATATGATAAGATTCTAGTGAAATTGAGGAGAAAATCGTCATCTGACATTTCGCTGTACTTACAAATCATCTGTCTTTTGAAACATGTTTAATCTTTAACTTTGTTATTATTATTCTTAGTATCCCATAAAATGACAATTCTTTTCTTAAGCAAGCGATTCTTTTTTTGTTGGGTGTTAAGGTGTAATTATTTGGGAATTGAAATTGGGTGGGCATTTTTGGTTTGAATAGCTATACGCTTGGATAGGATGCAACTTTACTATGTTTAGTCACTTGTATGCTTCGACTCCCACTCATTACAACAATTCATACCGGACCTCCATAAATTGTTTTTCTCTACTAAAAAGTCAACTATGAACTAAATGGAAGGTCGTAAATATGATATATAAAAGTGATAAAACATTTTAGGCATTTTAAAAGTGTTTTTAATAATAACAAAATAATCATAAATGGAACCATATTATAAGCCCACTAAACATGAAGGCATGTAATAAGAAGTAAAAGCTTTGGTCACTTGATGAAGTGATCACATAGAAAATTCCAATCTTACAATTTTAGACCACTATGCTAAGTTCTTTAGTATCTGATCAATATCATCTTTTATTCTAGCTATATCAATACAAAATAAACAACAGTGTATTATGCAAAAACACTCGATCACTTATATTATGCAAAAACACTACAAATTTAATCGATTTTAGAACGTAGGAGACATCTCCCAAATCTAACTTCTTATATTTCGTTTGTTTTTTGTTCTATGTCACCTTGAAGAAGTTAGGGAACTAGATAAATCGTAAGGACGATAGTGGTACATTTTGTCTGAGTTGCTCGAAGCGTGGATCATAAAGTCTAGTGTTAGTCTTTAATTCTCTCATGTGACATTAGTATTAAAAAAACGATGAACTATGATATGTATGTGATGATTATTGAGTAGTAAATAAAATTACAATAAAATACAAGTATTATATTGTTGTGGTATAAAAGTTGATAAACTTAAGACTAAGATGATATTCAGAAAACTACCTTCAGAACATATGATGGTCACTATAAATTTTTGGTAATGTTTTTATGGTTAACCAATGCATCATCCACTTTTTTAAGTTTAATGAATGGTATCTTTCATATATCTATCTTTATAAATTTATTCTTATTTTGTTTTACGATATTCTGATATATGATATTCTTTTTCCTTTGATGTAACTTTCCTTAAAATTTTAGTGCAGGAATGATTTAGATTTCCCTCGGTTTAAAGCTTCCCTTTAACGCTACTTATTGTTGTTTTTATAACATCATATATAAATGGACATATCTATGTCATATTTGGTTTATTTTGATTTTCACAATATGAAAACTATTCTTATTTTTGTTCTTTAGACATGAACGGTGAAGGTAATGGAGTAATCAAATTATCAAATTGATTCGTATACATCAATTAGAAATTGTTTATGTTGCTTGTCTTATGATCTATTGGTGGGTGTTACGAAAGAGATGCCCATAAGACAAACTTTAAATGCTTACACCATCGGAGATATCACAATTAAGGGAGGGTATCATGCAAAGAATTTTATTTCATTCCAATGGGAGAAATATAATTAGAATGCATCCTAAATCATTTGTTAAATTATATGATTTATTAGTTAGAAAAGGTGTGCTTCGACCCATTATAAATGGAACGGTTGATGAACAAGTATCATGGCATTTTGATTAAACGGAAAGAAGAAAAGCATGAGAATATGAACTTTTGATTGAATTAAGCATGAGATTTGATTGTATTTGGGCGAGAGAGGAACCATTCTGTTCGTCACGTGCACGTTGACAAGAGCCTTCTCCTAGCTACCCGCTTATAGCATATGAGCTTCGAAAATGGATTCATTCTATTCATGGTGCAAACTTCGGTTTCTCCATTCTGTTTCTATGGAACCCTCGAGCCATTTGTTTGTGCATTTGCATCTTGATGTGTTAAGTTATGATAAAGTCGAGTATTATGCTTTGATGTTAAATTACATCCAATATGTTTTATGTGATGATATATTGAATTATGAGTTGTGAATTAGAATTGTGATTGTGGAACTTACATTGTTGGATCAAGATAAGATGAATAAGCTTATATGAATAAATGTATATATGTTTGATTGTATGGCTCATCGCCAATGACTATAAATATATTAGCCACTAAGCTGTGTAGCTCAACCCATCATTTTCCCTCCTCAGGTGCAGAATGAGAAGATTAGCGATCCTTGCAAGGAAATTGGACAACTTCTAGATAGTTAGCTTTTGTACTAAACTATTTGGAACACTTTTGTATAGCTTATTAAGCATGCCAAACATTGAGCATCCATTTGTATTTATTTTAAGTTTGTGATGTGAATATTGATATGTAAATAAAGTTTGTTCGATTATTTACTTTGCTTAGTGACGAGAATGTGAATTTGAGGATTTCCTTTTGTGTATGATTATGTCATTTTACAAGTTGAGTATGATGGATGTGGGTGTGGAATGTGTGTATGCATATGCTTCTTTGTCGAGATTGCAAATTGTTGCTCATTTTAGAATAACATGCTAGAGATTGTAAAGGTTGTAGGGGATGAACCACTTGAAGTGAGATTCAAGAGTTTAGTGAAAAGTATCTAGTAGTTCAATTGATATGAAGAGATATTGCATTTTGCAAGCTTTCATAGGTGTAGAAATTGTGTACTGATTCATAGGAAAAGCTGGATTAATATAGGCTGAATTAGATAAAGTAGTCTTCTTGGAAGTTGTAGTTTATCCTCTTAGCTTTCCAATGGTGTAAAGTATGTAAATTTTGGATATTGGAGTTGAGAGATATGAGCATTATAAGTGGTGATGTTGCATAGGATGTAAACCCAGGACAACTCTGGTAAATGATGAGAATTAGTGGTTTTGATGAATCAAATGCATAGGGATTAGAGGATTTAATAGAACAAAGTTGGTGTTTGAATGGATATAAAGTGGTATTGCATTAGAAGAAGTGAATTTGAGAAGATTATAAGTGAAAGGAATGTTAAGCTTTAGAGGGGTTTTGGAAGGGCTTAGGTACCCCCTATGTCCATTTAATGGACATTAGGTCCATTAAACGAATCTTCTCAGGGATTCAGATGGCATCTTATGAAGTTTTGTATGGCCGAAGGTGCAGAACTCCCATTTGTTAGGATGAGGATGGTGAAAGGAAGTTTTTAGGGCCTGAATTGGTACAAGTCATGGTTGATAAGATTAAAATGGTGAAATAGAGACTTAAAGTAGCTCAAGACAGAATGAAGAGATACACAAATGCATATAGAAAGGAGATGGAATTTGAAGTTGGAGACAAGATGTTTCTTAGAGCTTCTTCATGGAAAGTATTTTTGGGATTTGATAAGAAGGGCAAGCTTAGTCCAAGATACATAGGCCCTTATGAGATCATTGAGAAGATCGAGCCTTTAGCCAACAAGTTAGCTTTGCCATTGGAATTGTCTAAGATTCACAATGTTTTCCACGTATCGATGTTAAGAAAGTACTAATTAGATCCTTCACACATAGTTTAACTTTCAGAGGTTCAGTTAAGGGAGGATTTGACATAAGAGGAGCAACCAGTGGAGATCCTAGATTCAAAGGAAAAGGATAAGATTGTAAAGCTGGTTAAAGTCTTATGGAGGAATCATTCGACGGAGGAGGCAACATGGGAGTCTTTGGAAGCAATGAACGACAAGGATCCACATCTCTTCAATGTCTCAGGTAAGAATTTCGAGGATGAAATTCTTTTAGAGGGGAGAATTGTTGGATCCTAAATTTTTTATTATTATTATTGATTTATTTGTTTCATTATATTTAGAGTTGAGTCATTAAATTAGCAAGTATGAATAGAAATTTAAAATTTGAAATTGGAATGAAGTGTTGGAATTAAGTTAGAATTAATATGGCATTTAATAGGTTAAGAGAGTTAGTATGCTTGTGTTAAAAGAACGAAGGGGTAAATATGGAAAGCTAAGTTTAATGAAGGGCAAAATGGGGAGAAACCCTAATAAAAAGGGGCTTGAAATAAGAAGAAGAGGAGAGAAAATGTTGGAAAGAGAGAAGAGAAGAGACAAAAAAGTGAGAGAAGAAGAAAGAAAGAAGAAAATCGTGGGAGAAGCTAGGAAAGGGGGAAAAGAAGAAGAAAAGAAGGGAAATCATCTTGTCAAGGTAAGTTTAACTTCTGCATGCTTTGTTAGAGAAAGAATTTTGTGTAGAAAATGGATGTTATATTGGAAGAAGATGATTTAAGGGAACTCATTTGATTTTAGGGTTTCTAAGCTAGGTTTTGGATTTTCTAACTTAGATAGATCATGGGTAAGTTAGTGCTAAGCTCAATTTAGCAATTTTTTCATTTTTGTGATTTTGAAGCTTTTGAATTTTATGGAAAAATTGGATTGAACGGGAAATTTGGTTTATTTAGGAGATCAAGGGAACCCAATTCAAGAGCAAGAGGAAAAACAAGCTTGACTTGGATTTTGTAAGCTATTTAGGTAGGTAATTTATTTATAGTTATTGTGTAATGAGAAAAATGCCATGTATGTATTGTGTACTAAAATGACTTGCTTTGAAATGTTGTAGTACGGAAATTATATTATGAGGTATGACATTTGATAAAATTGAATTGTGAGTATGATTATGCTGTGCCTTGTATCATAGCATTTTGATTAAATGGAAAGAAGAAAAGTCATGAGCATATGAACTTTTGATTGAATTGAACATGAGATTTGATTGTTTTTTGGCAAGAGAGGAGCTGTTTCATAGTCACATGCGTGTTGACATAAAGCCTTCTCTTGGCTACCCAGTTGTGGCATACGAGATCTGAAAAGTGGACTCATTTCGTTCACGATGTAAACTTAAATTTCTCCGTTCCATTCCACGAAACCCTCGAGCCATTTGTTTGTGCATTTGCATTTTGATGTGTTAAGTTATGTTGAAGTTGAGTATTATGTTTTGATGTTAAAGTACATCTAGTACGTTTTATGTGATGATGTATTGAACTATAAGTTATGAATGTTGAACTTACATTGTTGTATCAAGATAAGATGAGTATGCTTATATGAATAGATGTATATATGTTTGATTGTGTGGCTCATTGCCAATGACTATAAATATATTAGCCACTGAGCTGTGTAGCTCAACCCATCATTTTTCCTCCTCAGGTGCAGAACGAGAAGATTAGCGATTCTTGCAAGGCATTCGGAAACTCCAAAATAACTAGAAATCTTTTACACTAAGTTAGTGACTAATTTGGATAGCTTTATAGGAATATCAAACATGAGCATTCTATTGTATTTTGTGTTAAGTTTGATGTGTATGTTGATATGTAAGTAAAGTTTGTTCAAACATTGAACTTGTTTAGAAATGAGAATGAGAACTTGCGAAGTTCCTTTTTGTATGACTATGTTATTTTTAAAGGTTGGGTATGATGGATGTGCATATTCTTTTTTATTGAGATTGCCAGTTGTTGCTAGTATTAGAACAACATGTTAGAGTTGGTAAGATTGTATACGATGAATCTTTTGAGTTGAGATTCAAGAGTTAATAAGATGTATTTAGTAGTTAAATGGGTATGAAGTGGTATTGTACTAGAAGAGATGAATTTGAGGAGATTATGAGTGAAAGTAATGTTAGAATAGAAATAAGAAGCATTGGAGAAGCTTTGGAGGGGTTTGGGTTAGGTCCGTTAAAGGGACCTTCTTGGGTCTAAAAAGGCCCCCAGCCCAGTCCATGTCCATTAAACAGAAATTACGTCCATTAAATAGATCTTCTCGAGTCTAGAAAGCACCCCAAGCCCGTCTATGTCCTTTAGACGGACATGTATATCCATTTAACGGACATTCATAGGACAACCACGGTAAATTGCAATTTTAACCTTTTTAAAGGTAGAATCTCTCTTTGAGTTCTTCACGAAAGTTGTAGGTCTCGAAGTTTCAAACAGTATAAAAATGACCTCAATCCGACATATCTATTACAAGTTATGGCAATTGTGCCAAGACAGGTACCATATGATTGAGGACATATACATGTTTGATTCTTTTGGGCATAACTTCCTCATCCGACCTCCAAATGAAATGATTCTTAAAGCAATGGATTCCTAACACATTTTTATACCTCTCTAAAAAATTGATAGCCTTTATTGTTGATTCCAAAAAGGATGGGAGGGTTTATTGAAATAAACCTACAAGGAAACCCACTCACACTTTATGACTTCGGAATGATTGTTGGGCTCTGGAAACGGGGCTCAACATTGGCACTCCTCTCTAGCATGGATGCACCACCTCCCCTCTTAAATTGTTCTCTCCTCTTTCCCTTTTTGTTCATAGAACTCTTTATATTCTCAGTGTTTTCAACCCTCAGTGCTGCTTCAACCAGCTGTTGAAAGTCATAGAAGTTCTGCACCACCACTTTTTCTGTGATGGCTAGATGCAGTCCTGATTCAAACCAACGACACTTAGCCGCCTCACTCAACATCATCTCAGTTGCATACTGAGATAGCTGTATAAGCTGGCTCTTATAGTTATTAACTGTCATTTCCCTCTGGGTGAGACTCAAGAATTCCCTCTGCTTCTGCTGAATGTACACCTCAAACAGATACATCTTCTTATAAGCAGCAAAGAAGTCCTTCCATGCCAACACTTGTGGTTTCAATTGACTTCCCGGTACACACTCCCACCAATGCAAAGCATCTACTTGAAGTAGACTTGCAGTATATGCATCCTTCCCATCATCTTCACAATCTATTTGCTCCTATACCCTCTCTGTCTTTCTCAACCAAATGTCAGCTTCTTCTAGATCAGTGGTCCCATAGAAGTCCAATGCTCTATACTTCCTCAGCCTTTCAAACTATTCCCCTTCTTAACTAGGGTCGGAGTAGAAGACTGTAGCATCTGACCCATAGCCTAGACAAAGGCTTAAGTAAATGCCTGAAACAATCTCAGATCCAAGGTAGGAACTTGCTCTAATGGCACAGACAACTCCTGCGTCTATGATCGATCAGGCTTGCTACCTTGCCCTACAAAAGCCTTAGCATTTCTTGGGCCTACTGACTCATCAATACTCTCCTCTCTTGGTGGAGAGTCGGGTGCAGCAAACCCTTGAAAAACTCCTCGCGTCCTTTTATGAGGTGTCATCTTACTTCTTCAATGAAAACACTAATGATTAGCTTACATTTCATTCTAATCTTTGTTCCTACATGTATGCATGATATGCATGTCACTTGATGAAATCAATCAATTCACAATGCAACAAATAATCACATAGCACAACAATTCATCCTACTATGTATTCTAAGCCTAGGAAAAAATCTAAACTCTGATACCAAATAATTGTTGGACCACGCTTCCAGAGCTCAACATTAGGAGTCAAAAGATGTTAGCAAACTCATTTCTTTTATTTGAGAACAGATTTTGAGAAACCTCCAACTGGAGTATCAAATTGACTTCTTCAGAACATTTGTTTGCCATTGTATTAAGTTTCTAATGACACCAAAACCATTCAATTTGATTCAAAAATGTGAAAGATATACCCCAAACATTTTTAGGCTGTTAGTAAACTGAAATTGTACATTATACTCAATTTCCGTCCAAAAATTGAAAGTTTTATAGACTGAATTAAAATTCAATCTCTATAGATGATTTGTATCTCTATGAATATAGTTTATTTAAAAATAAGAATAATCTCATTTGGAACTCTACAGATCAAGCTATCATTAAAATACCAAAGTATGTTTAGTAAAAATATCCAATTCATACTCTTCTAACCCATACCCTTAATTTGATTCAATCAATCTTTTCTAAATCAATACCAAAAGCTATAAATTTTTATGGAGAGAGAGAGAAATGTTTTATGAATCCATTGGCTTAAAAATCATGTTATTTGGAGGTCAGATGATAAAGTTATGGTCAAAAGAGTAAAATATGTTCAGGTTTTTTTTAAAGGGGGAGCGTGGGGTCGAGATCGCGACTTGCTGACTTTCGCGCAAGTCCGCATAGTTGCGATCACGAATTCTTCCTAGAAATATCAGATTAAGGTCACTTATAGACCATTTTGAAGAGGACTTGTAGACCTATAACTTCCATAAAGACTTTTAAAAAAATATTTTGCCTCCAAAAGGGTTAAAATTTTAAATCAATGCAGCGGTCCCGAATGTTCATCCTATGCAGCATCACAAAATTCTAATGATCATATCTCTTAACTCTGATATCCAAAAATTTCATACTATATAGAGTTGAAAAGATAGATAGATAATCTACAACTTCTAAGAAGACAACTTTGTCTAGTTCCAACTATATTAATCTAGTTTTTCTCCTGAAATCAAAACATAATTTTTACACCTATGAAAAAAGACTTGAAATAGGAAATGTACAACTATAAGATAAATAAGCACATACACATTGAAAATTTCTTCAATTCTCCATTCATTTCTAAATCAAAATGAATTTCATATATAGCTTTAATTACATATCAACATTACATCAAAGACTTAACACAAGATACAAAATACATTAGATGCTCAATGTTTGATATGCTTATAAAGCAAACAAAAAATGATCGAAGTAACTTAGTTACAAAAGTTTCTAACTATCTTAGAGTTTCTGAAGCCTTGCAAGGATTGCTAACCCTCTCGTTCTGCATCTAAGGAGTGGAAAAATATTGGGTTGAGCTACGACGCTCAATGGCTAATATATTTATAGCCATCGGAAATTACCATAAATTCAAGCATATGTATTAGCAATTCAATCATTCACCAATTTAGTTCAAAAACTTATAATTAAGTAGTTAATACATAACATATAACATAGACTTTATCCATTAAGAAAATGATTCAAATGCATCATACTTAACAATTCAAAGATGCAATGCACAACCAAATGGCTCAAGGGGTCCCATAGGTACGAAATGGAGAAACCAAAGTTTGTACCATGAACAAAATGAGTCCATTTTCGAAGCTCATACACCATAAGCATGCAGCCAAGAGAAGGATATTGTCTACGTACACGTGACAAATGAAATGGTTCCTCTCTTTCCCAAACAAAAACACATATTCATTTTATCATATGCTCATACTTTCATGCTTTTTCCTTCTTTTCATTTAATTCAAAATGTTATAACCTCTTTAACGGTATAACATAATCACAATGCATCATGCATTTCCCATCAAATCACAATGTTGTTGCCCATCAAATCACAACAATTCAATTTCAAACAATCAACATTCACACACATAAGCAAGAATTTGCCTAATCACATTATAGCTATAAATAAATTGCCCACCTAATTGGCTTGCAAAAAATGAAACTCAAGTTGTTTTCCCTCTTGCTCTTGGATAGGATTCTCTTAGTTTCCTAAGATAGCCAAGCTTCCATTCAAAATAATATTCTAATAAAGTTTATAAACTTTAATAATCACACAAAAGTAATAAATACAAATGAAGCTCAAACCTAACCTACCTATAGTCCATCTAAGTTAGAAAACCCAAAACCTAGTTTAGAAATCCTAAAATCAAATGGGTTCCATTAAATCATCTTCTTCTAACACAACCCCTTTCTTTAATAAAGCAAGAAGAAAAGATAATTAACTTACCTTAACAAGATTGATTTCTCTTCTTTTCTCTCTTTCCTAGCTTCTCCCATGATTTTCTCCTTCTTCTCTTCTTTCTCTATGTTTTTTTCTCTTCTCTTAGCTTCTCACGATCCTCTCTCTTATTCTTCTAATTCAAGCCCCTTTTGTTTTGTCTTTTTTTCCATTTTGCCCCTCATTAAACTAGGCTTTCCATATTTAGCAGCCTTTTTTCTTTTAACATAAGCCTACTAACTACTTAAGCTAACTTAATTCTAACACTTCATTCTAATTTTTAATTTCCATTCATACTTGCTAATTTAATGGACTAAATTAAAAAAATTAAACACATAAATCGATAAATATTGAAAGAAAATTTCGGGTCCAACAATTCTAAGAGGGGATTCTTACCCATATCGCATGGGATTTCTCTCTCACAGAGTATGTGTCCATAGACACAAAAGGAGAGAGATAAAATGGATTATATTCCATATGCTTCAGCACTTGGATCAATCATATAGGCGATGCTTTACACTAAACCAGATGTTGCTTATACTTTGAGCATAACAAACAGATATCAAGCTAATTCTGGTGAGGGTCACTGGACAGCTGTGAAAAACATCTTGAACTATTTAAGAAGGACTAAAGATATTTTTTATCAATGGAGAAGCTAACCTGAAAGTTCGGGGTCATTTGGATGCCAATTTTCAGTTTGATCAAGATGATAGTAGATCACAGTTAAGGCATATTTTTACTCTTTATGATGGTGCAGTTAGTTGGAAGAGTTCCAAAAAACCAACTATTGCAAATTCAACAATCGAAGCAGAGTACATTTTAGCTTCAGAGGCGACAAAGGAAGCAGTTTGGATCGAGTAGTACATCATTGAAGTTAGAGTGGTTCCTGGTATTATTAAGCCCATAGTATTGTATTGTGACAACAATGATGCTATTGTGCAAGCAAAGGAACTCAAGTCTCATTAACGGTCCAAACATGCACTCAGGAAGTTTTACTTGATTAGGGAGAAAGTGGAGCGAAAAGACATAACATTGGAGAGAGTTCCCACCGAAGACAATCTAATAGATCCTCTTACCAAGCCATTGTCTCAAAAGAGACATGATTGTCATATGGATTGATATGGTATTTGATTCATAGGAGATTGGCTTTAGTGCAAGTGGGAGATTGTTAATTTTTGCCCTTGCAGTCAATCAATTGGATGCAAATTAATGTATGACATTATTTTCAATTAATGAAAAGGTTTTATTTATCTTTATATATTAATTTAATTAATATTTTATGTTTTAATACTAAAGATAAAATCCTTTGAATAATTAATGTGTAATTGAAATTATGATGAGATCATAATTATGAGATTCAATTTATACTTAAGTGTTGTCCTTAAATGTTCGTAGTTATAGTTTCATTAAAATTGGATATTGTTCAAACAGTAAAATTAGCACACATTATGTTTCTTTCGTATAAAGAAAGTGAAGTAAATCATTTGTTAATATAGAAATCAGGTATAATATGTAAAATACATAGGAAGGGGGGTTGAATTGTGTAATCTTTTCAAAAATATTAATCTTTTGAGATTTCTTGAATTTCTTTACAAAATTCAGATGATCACAAAA
>JAOSBK010076485.1:0-14206 GCA_027568895.1 Erythroxylum shatona
TGCAACACTATCTTGAGATGTTCCTTATGTTCCTCTTCACTCTTGGAATAAACCAGAATGTCATCTATAAATACTATAACAAATTGATCCAGATACTCATTGAAGACCCTATTCATGAGATCCATGAACATAGCTTGAGCATTGGTTAATCCAAATGGCATGCCTAGGAACTCATAATGCCTATAATATGTCCTAAAGGCTGTCTCGTTTACATTAGATTTCCTGATTCTGAGCTAATGATAGACTGACCTGAGATCAATTTTGGAGAAGACCTTTGCTCCCTGTAGCTGGTCGAACAAATCATCGATTTATGGTAGAGGATACTTGTTCTTAATGGTCACCTTGTTGAGTCTTTGATGGTCAATGCACATACGCCATGTTCCATATTTCTTTTTAACAAACAAAATCAATGCTCCCCATACTGATGAACTTGGCCTTATATACCCCTTCTCTAACAACTCTTCCAACTATTCCTTAAGCTCCTTCAGCTCAGCTGGAGCCATTCTATATGGAGGTATGAAAATAGGTGTAGTACTTGGAATCAGATCAATGGCAAACTCGATTTCCCTCACTAGTGGTAAACCAAGTAAGTCTTCTGGAAACATGTATGGAAATTTCCTCACAATTGGAAAATCTTCTAACTTTCCTTCATTCACTTCGGTGTTCAGAACGTGTGCCAAGAAGGCTTTACACCCTTTTCTCATCATCCTGTCAGTTAACAAAGTTGAAATAATTCTTAGTGATGGTGTTCTTCTGTCTCCTCTAAAAGTCACCCTCTCACCCTTGCCAATATCAAATTCTACCTCTTTGAGGCTACAATCTAACTTTGCATGATATTTCTCCATGGTATCCATTCCAAGTATAACATCTAGGCCCTTTAAATCTAAAGGCAGTAAGTCCACTACCAGTCTAGCACCATCAATAAAAAATTCACAATCTCTATATGCTTGACTTATTATCACCTTCCTCCATCAAGGAGTATTAACAATCAATGGACTATCCAATAGCACCAAATTAACACCATGTAATGTCAGAAACAAAAGAATGTGTGGAGTCGGAATCAATCAGTAAATATACTTATGAATTAAATAACTGAGCTATACTCGTAACAACTTCAGGTGCAGGTGCAACTTCAACTCTGATCATGGCAAACAACCTTGCCTGTGCCTGACCCCTTGGCCTTCCTAGAGGAATAACCTTCCTTGCCACTCCAAAACTTCCCACCTCAGTGGCTGACCTAGTTCCTACTGTTTCAACTCTCTTTGGGGCTTACAATTGCGACCCATCTTGCTTTGGTGCTTGGGGACATTCGCTGACCATGTGTCCCTTCTCTCTGCATTGAAAACATACTCCAAGTAACTTGAAGCACTCTCCTCTGTGAAACTTCCCATAATGTTCACATTAGGGGTTTATGTACCTACTCCTCTCCATCCTTCTATTCCCTCCTACAGTTGAGGCTTGCACTGAAGCTGTCTTTGTTTGCTTTTTCTTCACAAAGCCAATACTTCCCACTTCACTCTGTGTATGAAAATTTCTCATACTCCTCTCAAGCATTGAGGCACTCATTCCCTTCTTAGAAGACTGTTCCTAGTTCTTGCTCTTCCTATTTACTTCATACATTATGTTCTCCAGTTTCTCAGCTTGGAGTGTAGCATCTACCAATAGCTAGTAGTCACAGAAGTTGTGGATTAATACTTTCTCCTTGATCCCTAAATGAAGTCCTTCCTTAAACTTACGGCACTTATCCTCCTCATTCGCAACAATATTGACCGCATACCATGAAAGTTGGGTGAACTTCAGCTCTTATTCACTCACACTCATATCCCTCTTTGTGAGATTTAGGAATTCTCTAGCCTTCTCTTGGACATAGACTCTTGAGAAGTATTTCTTCCTAAAAACTTCTAGAAAGTTTCTCCATGACAATACCGGTGGTATGACCTGATTATGGGGCACTGATTCCTACCAATGGAGTGCGTCCTCTTGTAGCAAACTAACTGCATAATCCAATTTCCCCTCATCGGTGCACTTCATCTAAAATAAGACTCTCTCTGTCCTTCTCAACCATGCCTCAGACTCTTTAAGATTCTTAGTCCCATTAAAGTCTACAACCCCATACTTGCAGAGCTTATTATATTGTCTACTCCTCTCCACTGGAGCTTGCACTGAAACTTGTGGCATTTGGCCCATAGCATACGTGAAAGCCTGAGTAAAGGCTTGAAAGAAACATGGATCTATAGGGTTTACTTGGGGAATAGGAGGAAGAGGCGGTGACACTTGATGTTGTACACTAGGTGCCTCAGAATCATGAGCAGAGTGTGTCCCCATGTTTTGTGGGATATAAGATTCATCCGTATTTCCTTGGCGAGAGCAAGATCGAGTCCTAGCTCCTTGAGTTCTCTTTTGAGGCGGCAAAATCACTCTTTCAATTGAAAACCATTTAAGAACCTTTAGTTCATGTTTCATGTAAAACAATTTCAAATCATGTGAAACAATACAAAAAAAAAACAATGAATGTTCATTTTGTATTTTAAAACTACCCATTTCATGCCAAGGATACTTCTAAACCTAGACGCTCTGATACTAAAAGATGTTAGACCCCATATCCGGAGTCTAACTCTGGAATTATAAAACGTGAGCATATTACCCTGTAGGGTTATTTCAATGAAATCTCATTAACCATCAACGGTTCATCTTCATTCTCACCATCCCAAGAATTTCCTATTTGATCAATTGATATACGACAATTCATTCCTATGATTATGTCCTCAATCATATTGTACTTGTTTTGGGACAATAGGCATAAATTTCACTAGAGATTTCAGATTAAGGTCACTCTAGGACGGTTTCTAAGAGATATTTTAGATCTACAACTTTTGTGAAGATCCCAAAGAGAGACCTGCGAAGGTCTGTTTAACGAACATGGATGAGGCTAGGGGTCTTTCCAGACCCGAGAAGGTCCGTTTAGCAGACCTAAAGTCCGTCCATCGAACATAGGTGAGACAAAATTCACTCAAGAGCCTTCCTAAAGATTTCTAAATCTATCCTAAACTTACTTTCAATCTAAATTGTCCTAAATGCACTTCCTCTAACGCAACATTATTTCCTAACAATTCAACTACCAACTTTATTTCATTAAACTCTCTAATCTCTACTCATTTGATTCATCACTTACAACTATTTCTCATCATTCACAAAATCCTATCTTTCTTTTCCATAACATCTTACTTATCTGTAACAACAATTCATGTTCAAAATTCATCATCTCAAGTTGATAACTTCTTCAAGTATACCAATTTCAACTCAACATCATCCATACACAATTCATATTTCATTAACATCAAAAGGAAAGAGTTTTACAAAGCTTTAATGGGCATTTCAAGTCACAATACATCAATGGTCTCATAACCCGAAAATACAAAATAAACATGAACGAGTAATACTTGAAATGCGGCTAAAGCCTTGTGCTTTCCATAAACTAACTTAAAATACAAAAATATGCAAATTTGGAGTGATGCCTTGACTCTCGATCACTCGATCTCTGGCTCATCACCTGGAGATGGGGAGGAATGAGGGTGAGCTTAAAAGCTCGTGGGTAACAAATTTATAACAGAGAAACAAGCAAAACCATTGAAAATATTCATTGCCATGGTAAATTTGCATTGAATCCATAAAACACATATTTCTCAAATTCCCAACTTGTCAAACAATTCATAAACAACATAAGTCATATATTCATCAAACTTGTCAACAAATCATAAACACATAAGCAATTAGAATGGTTTGGGTAGGTTCAAGTGGGAGTTCTTGTGAATCTCCAATAATAACATAATGGACTATTACAAACCCACATAATGGATTTGCGTAGTTCATAAACATAAGGGAGTCTGTGAAGGAACTCCATGTCACTAGCAGGCAGGCGGGAGAAGCCTTTAACATGGTCAACGTGCACGTGACATAACAGAATGGACCACCACTAACCTACATAAACATGAATTTCATAACTTGCAAACATATTGCCCAAAACGCATATTTCAGAAACATGATTTCCATAAGCATGATATATTTCAAAATACCATTTCCATCTTCATTTCATAATTCATCAACAAGATTCATGTACTAAACATGTAGCAATCTCTTAAATCATTTAAGAATTAATAAATGCAACATTTATGAAGCTATTTAAAATCATTTAAGTCTATTGATTTAGAAAAACATTTATGGCTCATTAACTTAACTATAAACATATAACCCACCTTGAATTCCTTGCTTAAAAACTTACTTAAAGATGCCTCTCCTCTTGCTCCTTTTGCCTTTCTTGATTCCCTTTAACAATGACAAAAAATCCCAATTCAATAGGAATACAAATTGAGAACCCACAAAGCATATTCACTAAAATTGATTCTAGAATACTTAAACCTATGCATTTCCTAAGCTTCATAAACTAAAACCGTTCCAAAAATTCAAAGGATTAAGAATGAACTTACCTTGAATCTTCACCAAATAAAGAGAATTTTGGCTCAAATAGAAGCTCTTCTCTTTCTTTTTCTTTTTATCTTCTTGAACAACCTCGAAATTACTCTTAAAAGCTAAAAAAAGATGAACCCTAACTTGATCTTCCTTGTTTTCTATCAAGAACATAACTCTCTCTCCTTTCTCTCTTCATTTTCATTCTTCTCTTCTTTCTCTCCCTTATTCATGTTTTTCCCTTCTTCTTAAGAGCAAGACTACACTTCCTTCTTCCAATTATACCCTTAATGAATGTGCAATGTCAACTTTGCCCTTCCTTTATGATTTATGATTTTTATACTTAAGTGACATGCCAAAATTACCCTTTATTCACTCTTACTACTTTAATTCAACTAATCAATATAATAAAATCCTATTAACATTAACATATTAATTAACTCCAAAAATTAATCTATCAAGACCTCATAATTTATTTAGAGCATGATTAACTCAACAAGAAGAAAAGAATTCAGGGGCCAACAATTCCAATGTAAAGGCTAGTTTTAGGAGCTTCAAATTGCCCCTCAGCATCATATGTTTCCTCACCTGGTTGACTATTTCTTCTTATTGATTTCCAATATCATTGAAGTTACAAGCATACTTGATTTCCTCTAAAGGACCCTGATGTATGAATATTAAAAGTATAGGTAATCTATTTCCTTAATATAATTAGAGCATGAGATGCATATAGGGTTAATGGTTGATAAAGTCTTAATCCTATCCATATTATCTAGCATGTTCCTTAAAGACAACTAAGTGATAACTACACAATAGGGATTATTCCCTGAAAACTATATTAACTTATGCCAACTTACCTCATAAGCATGATATTTAAAAGACTTATGTACATATAGGTTTGTGAACTTCCTTAAGGAGTGAAGTGTTTATAAGACTTTGTCCTCCTCATTTGATCTTGGTAAGTAACTAGGGAGAGCTCGGAGTAGCCAGTCAAAAACTATGAATTTAATGCTCCATTTTTGGTCAATAATAAGATCATTAACCTTTACATTTGGTTTTAACATGTATTTTAAATGAAATAGGTCATGATATAGGTAAAGAGGTCCCTTGTTGCACCAGTTCTTTTATCATTCCTAATTATGCATTTGAAAGCATGAGTTATTTTTCCTTTTAGTTATAATATATTGTGCCAGGTCTACAAGTTTTTTGGATTCTATTGCACTTTTTGGAAGCTTAACTATGGATCTAGATATCCTTTTTATCTATTAGTAGCTTCCATGTCCATTTAACTAGGAGAATTTTGTTAGAGTTTTAGATAAATCTTATTCCTAGACCACCTTGCTTCCTTAGACAGTAAATATAACTCTAAGATACTTTGGATCCTAAAACTTTATGTACAGTCCATTCCACATTAAGTTTCTCAATAGCTCTCAATGTCTTTATATAAGTGGAAGATCCAATTTTTGTATAAGTTACTCAATATCGATTTAATCAATTGGATTCTTCCAACATAACTCAAACTCTCTATTATAACACTTGCTAAGTCTTCTTTCAATGTACTCAAATAGAGATATGCAATCATTATATGAGGGCTTTTATTACTTGGTGCAAGTAAGAGGAGTTTTAAGTTGTATACTTTTTGGAATTGAAGACATCTTAACCTTAAACAAGATTTAAAAAAGGTTAGTCTCCATGCAAAATAAGATGATTATAAGGTTTCTCTTTACTTATGATAAAGAAGATATTGTATGGAGAGTTGATCTTCACTCATTAAAGGAAGGATGAAGATAAAAAATTCTTAAGTTGAGATTCAAGAGTGGACATATCCCAATATTTATTTAGGTAAACCACTACAAATTAGTTTTGTCTCTCTTTCTTTACAAGAGTTTTGATATAGTTGAGTAATAGATAATATGATTGTGGAAAGTTTTAGAATAATATTTAAAACACCAATGACTGTGAGAAAGGAATGTGAGTTAGTGACAAATAAATTTTGATGAAAATAGTGAGTGAAAAACTGCCCTAACAAAAGGAGAGGACAGAAGTCAAGGGATACTATGGGTAATAGATTGCAATGCCTACTCGTTATAAATAGGAGAGAAGAGGATGATAGGGTTATGTAAGTTAGCAAAAATTTTTATACAAGATATGATTTGCTTATCTAAAATTCTTCATAGGAGGTGGATATTACAATTTGGTATAAAAAAGAAGAGTAGAGTTGAAAATCTTTATAAACTAATAAAAAGAATAGGGCTAATAAATTACAAAATTTTAAACTTCTTTAGATTTTTGTTTTATTTTATTATCTAACCTTTCAAAGTTTTTAATTATGTGTTCAACCTTTTAAAAATCAGATAAATTAGTTCAAAAGTTTGCTTTCATTAATATTTATTGATATGGATGGGGCAACATCATACTAACTAATATTTAGAGAGACTATGTGACATTTTCTTCTCCTAATGTTTTTGAGTATCAAACAAGTGATCATATTTCAAATACATAACTATCAATATTAATTCTTAATAGAGTAATGATGACGAATATTTTAGGGATAATACATAATGTAATATGAATTTTATAATTTTGATCTCATCGTAATTTCATTTATGAGGATATTTATCTTATAGACTTATATTATAAGTAATTTATTAAACAAATATATGTATGAAAAAGAATGTATTTAATTAATTATGTCATAGACATATTCCAACAGATTGATTATAAAATATAAACCAACACAAAATAATATAAATAAAAATATCAAAGAATAAAATGGAAAAACGTTGATGGTGGATATAAGATGTAAAATGTCAACAGTGTTATATGCCTTGTAGATGTAAGACAAGTTCTCTCCTTATGATAAAAACAACTTCTTAGTTGCTTCTTTGGATTTTAAATGCATAAAAATGGGATAATAGATTCTAAGGTGCCTAATCTTTTGTAATTTTTTTAAATTGGAGCCAAAGATTTTTAAAATTAAATGACCAACCTTTTATAACTTTAACATATTTGTTCAAAATGTTAGTTTTATTATTATTTTGCTAATTTGGCTAATAAAGTCATTTTTCTATGACATTGAAGCTTCCACGTGAAAAATTAATGACCAAATAAGCATCCGGATGGATTAGTAAAATCAACCTATAACTTATAACCCATACCTATAACTCGTACCCATAACCTATTTTATTTTAAAATAACCACATCATCTTCATCCTCTACATTATCATCTAGAAAGAACCATTTTTTTTATCATCTCTCCTCTACATATTTGTTCTTTCAAGGCTCGCCATTATAGGGTTTAACATTAGGGTCTTAAACTTCACAAGTTGGGTATTTTTTTCCTTTTCTGTTGGTTGCTCATTTTTGTATTAAGTGTGTCATTTGCCTTTTATTTTATGTAGTAAAAACCTCTAATCTAACTAGAGGATGTTCCTTTCAATTTTCTTTTGAGAATTTCTTTTTCTTTTTCAAATGTGATAGTTTGTTTTTAACTGGTTTGCCTTTTTTTATCTTGTGAATTTTGATAATAGTGATTGGATTTCGTATAACTATTTTTTGGGAAAATCATTATGATGAATGGACATGATTCTTGTAGATTCTTAGCCAAAAAAAAAAAAGAGAATCTTAACATCATAGGCTTGATTTACTTCATCTTTTCTTAGATTAGGTAAGATAGGTCTGTGATGATGTTTATTAATTAATGTTATACTTTGTTACTTTATTTACTAATAGTATTTATGAGCAAACTTTGGATGAGGAAAAGGGTCGTAAACTAATTCTCTAGAAATTGTGATTGTTTCTTGGGAAATAGATGTTGTGGATCATTGGCAAGAAAACTTTACCTACGTTAAAGTTAGCTCAAGGATCAATTAATCATTAGCTTTAATTCCAAATGAAATCCTTCGTCCACCAACTTTAGTCACTCCTTTTCTACCAACACTTCTCAATAATTTTTTAAAGAAAACCCCTAAAAATGACTGCAATTCATCTTCCCTATCCCTTGGCCCTACTAAAAAAGAGATAATTATGAGACCTAGTATTGATAACCAAGCTTATTATGTTCTTGGTCATAAAACTACAAACATTTGTGACCTCTATACTTTCGATCATAAGTTAGGACAAAGATAGTTTGTTACTGTATATTTGAACACATTTTTTTGTATGACTGGGCATAATTCTCCTGATTTAGTAAAGCGTATCTATGAAAAACTCAGTGACATCCTTCTCCTAATGTAAAGGAAGTTAGGCAGTGTATTCTCCTTCCAGTTGCATTCTCTATAGATGAAATATATGTCCTTCCTCATAAAAGAGAGGATGTTCTTATAGTGCCTCCACATATTAATCTTGAAAATGGTTAACAGGTGGTTATGCCTCAAATTATCAGTAAATAAGGTTTTGGAGTCAAGATTGAAGCTAGTGAACCAAAATACAGTTTAGGAGGCAACATCATCGCTGTTAATTGCAATCCTATTATTTCCTCAGCACAAATGAGGTTACAATTCAATATGGAATCTATCAGAGAAGCTATTCAGCAATTTTACAAGCTTGGTTTGACATAACTTGGCTACATAGAATACCACAGCCTTATCTAAAACATATTGATAATAAGAATTCCTATCCTTATGGTTATAGAATTTCTAAATTTAACTTATTTCTGTTAAAGATGGTCAATCGACCATTGAGCTCATTGCTAAGTTCACCATACAATATAAAGAATCAACCAACTTCGAAAACTTTAACAACTTTAAGTTTAGGCTTTTCCCAAATTCATTAACAACTACATCCTTCTCTTAGTATTCTCTACTAACTAAGAATTTTATTCTTCCTTAGGTTGAAATGGAAGATTGTTTCCTACTTAGTTTTCTAGGACTAAGCCTAAGTTGGTATAATTGAGTTGTCAAAAATCACTTAAAAGAGTGGTAAGGATATGGACATATCCATCACTCATTTTAACAAAATGATAAGCCAATTTTATATCACACTCCTAGAAACTGAATATGTGAAGTTATCCCAAAAAGGTTTAGACATTGAATTATAGAAGAAATACCAAGGCATGGAATTTTGTGATTTCTATAAACTGGTAGTAAAGGTCTCTGAACATGAAGAACTTCTTAGAGAAGAAGGACACCAAAAGAAGAATTTAGTAGGAACTTATGTTATATAGGAAAAATTATTACGATTTGATAGTATTCGAAGTCAAATCCTTAAAACTTATGTACGTCCCTCTTTAGAACATAAATCCCTAGAAGGCAAAAGAAAAAATGCAAGCTCCATATGCTCAAGTTTAGTACAACTTTAAAACAAAGGATATCTTTGATTATTTATTGCAAGAAAAATTTATCTCCTTACCACCATAACATAGAATTCCTACAAAAAAAAAATTAATATGGGTTAGAGATTACTATAAATATCACAATTCCTATAGCCACTTGACAAATTCATATTGGGGTTCAAGAATGTGGTCTATGACCGAATCAATAAAGGAATTTTGTTGTTTGCTGAAGTTGACCAAACTATACTAATATATGAAGAATTATTCTTGCCAGTGATAACTGTTAATGTCACCAAATTCAATTTACGTCTATTGTTAGATATGAAAAAGAAATTGAAAAATTGTGAAAGATTGTTTAGCATCTTTACCAAATTTGGGAACATATGTTTGCATTCTTAACTATAGTATAAAATGTAGGAATAAGGGTTAACTTATTCCTATAATCAAGTAGAAGATATATATTTCAAGGAAAAATCACCAAACAAAATTCACGTAAGTCTTTAAATAAAGATATTAATGTTAAATTCTAGTTCTTTAATTTAGTATAAACAACCTAGATTTTTAGCTCCACTATGAGTGCTATCTTCCTGACAAAGGCAGCGAGTAAGACACCTTAAGAATCAAGTACCCTTATCTTGAACTCAAAAGAGAAGGCTTCGGTGACAAAGGTTCACAACCAAGCCATTACTATTAGAAAAGCCAACTTCAAAAAAGTCATCCTTTATAAGACTTGTCGTCTTTAAGAAAAGTGATATAGATGCTAAAAAGATACGAGAAAAGTCATTACTTAAAAACAAGGCAAGATAAAAAAAAGAACCCTAGATTCCACAAGAATTCAACCTGGTTTGAGAGACATGATTATGATTCCAATGAATTAATTATGATTGGAAAACTTCCCGTTCATGTACCATATACTATTTCATTTATAAAAACTCCCTACTTTATTTGGTAAATCTTATATAAAGAAGGTGTGATCCCTCTTAGAAGAGGAGAATACAAGGTGTCAGTATTGGTAACATGACTAGAAATTTTGGAAAAGGTAGTGCTAGAAAAGCCAGTTGATGTTATGACATAACATATAAGACCTTTATATATTAAGTCTCTCATCAATGGAAGACCAAATTCAAGAGTTTGGTTGATAATAGGTCAATAGTAAACATTATTCCAACTAAAATGATGATAGATTTGGGAAAAGATGATTCAAACTTGATCCCAAATGAAGTACATATTGTTGTATTTAGTGGTGAAACTACTAGAACATAGTAAATTCTCCCTGCAAATATTATGGTGGGAGGAAAGACTTAATTTCTTTTTTCATTTTTCACACCACTAAGTCTTGTTAGGATGAGATTAGATCCACTCCAGCTATTACATACCATCGTTTAGTAAAAATTAATTAAGTAGAAATTGATAGTTCAATACATATCCATTTTGTACCAAATTTGACGTGATAGAGGCAAAATTCTATGAAGATCATGTAAAGCCAATACAAATTCAAAATTCATCTTGTTGTAATAAAGGCAAAGAAAAGATCAAAATAGGGTTAGAAAGATTTGTAAAAACAACCAACATCATGTCTATTCCTAGGTAGATGAAGGTTCCTATTATAGAGAAGCTTGATAAGTATATTTTCTTCAGGAAAATTATGTGGAGCCTTTATTTGCAAAAAGAAGATTCAAAGATAAAACTGGAACTAGTAGAACTCTTGAAAGAGTTTGAAGACTATTTTTCTTAGGATATATCAAAATGTAGGTGCTTAGTAAAAGGTTAATAGGACACAAACTTCTAATAAAGTCGAAATTTCAACCTTGCCATTTACTCCCTAGGTAGTGATCCAAAGAAATTGAGCTAAAAATTAAAGAAGAAGTTAAATTTTGCATAAGGTTTATTTTATTAAACCAACTAGATATACTAAGTGGTTAGTTAACATTGTGTCTATAGTTAAGAAGAATGAAAAAAAATAAGATTTCATTTTGAATTTAGGGATTTAAATACAACCACTTCTAAGATGTATAAATGATATCGATTATGAATTCTTTGATAAATGCAATGACTAGTCTTTCTTTGTTTTTTATGGCCTATTTTTCTAATTAAAATTAAATTTTTATAGTTGAAAATGATATTTCTAAATAGCTTTCAAATGTCTATGGTTAAAATGGGCATTCAAGTGAATTGTAATACCTTTTAGTCTAAAGAATGTAGGAGCTAGTTTTTAAAGGGCAATAAATGTTATCTTTTATGATTTGATAGGCCATACTTTGGAAGTTTATCTCCATGATATTATTATGAAATCAAAATAGAGTGCAGATCACATCCATATGATATACGAGAAGCATTTCGTAGGATAAGAATGTATAAGTTTGAGGTTAAACCCCCTAAAGTGTGTTTTTTGGAGTTAAAGCAGGGAACTTCCTAGGGTTTTTAGTTCATAATAGATGAATTGAGCTAGACAAAAATCAGGCAAAAGTGATTTTTGAAATGAAATTGCCTTATAATAAGATGGAACTTTAGAGATTTTTAGGCTAGGTGAACTATGTAAGAAGGCTCGTTACTAATTTAGCAGGAAAAACAAAATACTTTTTAGTCATTAAGGCTAAAGAATTCTCAAGAATTACAATGGAAGGAGAGTCATCCGAAGACATTTGATAATATCAATGAATAGTGATGCCCTCTCGAAAAGCAATTTTATTAAAGTTGTATATTTCTCCTATGGAAGAATCTATTGGATGTCTATTATCATAGTAGTGAGGTCTAAATACTAGAAGTCTTGGATGTTATTTGGCCAAATAATTCATGCATATAGGATACAACTGAGAATTTCAGGATTTAAGAAGTCCAGACATTTAATACATAATTGACATACGTTTTTAAAAAACGATAGTACATGAAGGTAGTTAGTCAAGATCATGGAAGTTGAGAAAATAATAGGGGAGAGTTAACTAGAATGTGGGAACTAGGCTGGAAGAGAACTATTTAAGGCAAAAGTCCAAAATGTAGAAGTTAAGAAAATGTAGTTAGCTAAAATGTAGAGAAATGGACAATTATAGTAAAAAAAAAAAACTACTTAAAGATGAGAGCAATATAAATTCACCAATACCATGAGGACAAGGAACACTACACACAATTCTAGACACAATATTCAACGTACGTTCAATCACAATATAACTTTGTTGAAATATATAACATGTAAATAGTTATTTAACTTAGCTGGACACAACTTAGCTTAGCTGCAATAGTACTACGTCGTATAAGTGGGTAGCTTAGTATATAAGTGTTTCTTTGATATTGTTTCGTTAACTGTCAATACACAGAAATGAATGATAATACTTTCATTCACCAAATAACTTCTTCTCAGATTCTTTACATTTGATCAAACTTCAAAACCAATCTTTGGAGAGAAACATTCAACCTACTTCAAAAATGCTTTGTTATTTTTCAGCTTCCTTTACATTATAAATTCATCTTTGTTATTTCAAATTCCTTTTGTAAGCTCGTGATTTCCTTTTTGTTACACTCCAATTTTTTCTTTACTTCAAACCTCATTTCACATATTTTAGAATTTTGATAGTTTATAACTCTATTTTCTAATTTGTTTCGAGACCTACTTATACCATTGATAAGAAGTTAGTTCCTTCCCTAATACGCCCAAATTCTAAATTAACCCTAACAACTAAGCACTTTAGAATATGATATTTAAAAAAAAAAAACTTATACAAGTAGTTTGCAGGCTGGAGGTTAACGACCAAGTCACAAATTTTGGTCAGCTGTTAAGGTTGTTTCCAAGTGGAAATGCTTGGAGGAACTTGTCCAAAAGTTGAACAATCCTTGTAAAAGAGTTTGGCCTTCCATGGGCGGGCACTGACTGAAATTTTGCAGTAATTCTGGCGTCCCAATATAATAGTCCTGCAACGGACAAGCTTTAGTTATTACGAGTACGTATTCATTTATTTAATTGACATCTTACTTTTGTAATAGTTGTTCAAAATGTAAATTATCAATTATTAAAAACACTAAACGGCATTTGATGTTAATGGATTCTTTAAAATTAAAGGCCAATTCACTCATAGAAACATTTCCTTTTGAAATCTCTACATTGACCGTCTTCTTAGAAGTGGCAAGGACCAAAGTTAGAAATTCTTATGTCATCCTTATTCTCGCATTTGACAAGTTCCTTGCGCCGGCACCATTTCAATTTTGAACAAAATTGTGCACCATCTCCTGTTTTCCTCACCAGCCGTCCCCATCCAATCTCAAGTTTCGCAGTACATAGATTCATACATACAAATCCATCTTCATCCACATATAAGCATGTAACCATCGTTACATACAGCGCACTTCTTTCTTCATAAACCATAGGATCAACCTGCACTGGCAATGAGAAAATTTCTGCTCTTTAAGTATATATACTAAGAGCGAACGGGATGACGACCACGAAATCCATCCCCTCCGTCCATTTAATCCAAGGATGAC